>JASDQU010354084.1:0-11064 GCA_032191745.1 Picea mariana
TTTCAAATTATTTGCAGAATGAAAAATCATTTGTCAACAAAAAATTCTAGAGACAGCTAATATCCCAGTAACCAGTTGATCCTATAACTTATAGGATGATAACACTTGAATATGATTATTTAATGGAAAAGTAAATTGATCTCTTTTTAAGTTGATGACGAAACCTTTCTTAGCCTAGCTCCATGGTTGTTGTTTCCTATGGCCTTCATTTTCTCGCATGTCGTGACCACATGGTTGTGATTGATTGTGTCCTTTTTGGTTGTTTTCCTTTTGTCCTTAGCTCCTCAGTCCTCGCCTAAGCAGTCGGCCAGGAGCCTGATCTACAGTCGTCGCCTTGGTGTTAAGAGACCTAAGGATCTCAACGCCTTTCTTTCCTGTGCGAGGATGATGAGCGAAGGAAATTCTTTTCATCCGTCTACCTCAGTCGTTGTCCTTGGATGATATTTGCCATGTGTTCTTGTTGGTTTATCTCTATGGTAATCTCAATGACTTCCCCTTGGATCCTCGCATTCCTCTTACTGTCATTTCAATTTTACATTTGACTGTGTTTTAAGCTTGATGGATAAATTTACTAGGCATTCTATGCATTGATAATAATTTTACTCTGCCTTTATATTAACGGATAATTAGCTCTGCTCTCCAATCTTGATGATGAGTGAATTACTTGTCCTCTGCAATTTTATTTTTTTAATGGAAGTATACCCTACACTATTTCACCGATTGTGCAAGGGCGATTTTACAATTTCTAATATTAAACATTTTATATTTCCATCTGCACTACAACATTGCTCCACTATATTTTTTATGAGGTAGTGATTATCTTACCCGGGCATTTTAAATACCATTTATTTATTGGGTATAGTTTGAGTTTCTTTTTCCTGAGCGAGATTATTTTTTTCTTACCTGAGTGAATTCTTGGGTGATTTTACCAGGGCATTTTCATTACAATTTATTTATTGGGTATAGTTTTAGTTTCTTTTTCCTGAGTGATATTATTTTTTTTTTCTGAGTGAATTCCTTGGGCGATTTTACCTGGGCGTTTACTTTTCTTAGGGAATTCCTTCACCTATGCATCTCCATCCCTGAGCGAATGCCTTTCACTTGTGCATCTGCACCTTTGAGCGATTAAACATGTGCGGCTTCTTGAGTGAATTTTTTAGGAGCAATGACTGTTAGGTACAACGATTCTATGATTACTTACTCACATCAATTTATGTTCCTTCTGTTGAGTATGGTGCAACAAACTGTACATTATTTTCTAACTGTTACCTCCACGATTTACTCTAAAAACTCATTTTTGGAGTTGTCCATTGCCCATGCATTCCCTTCCTTACCCTTCCTGACAACGAATTTTATTGGCATTATGATCTGGAAAACACACAGGCTGAGAGATCAGAAAAATACAAATCTCCCTTATAGCACTCGCTACTTGTCTATAATACATGGCAATGAGGGCCAGCGAGTGGGCGCACGATGGGTAACTTAATTTGGACCTAAACTTGAAAACTTTTTAAAACAATTCAATTACCCTTAACTACCGCCATGATGTACAACCTGTTTTTCTTTTGTCTCAAGGAAGGTTCGCTTAATAGCATTGATGTCATGGCCACCAGTTTTTAAAATCATTTATGTTAAATCACATTTATGGCTCACGAATTCCATGCAATAATATTAAGGAAATGATGTTTGGAACTCTATTATAGCGGTTATGTCTATCTTGTTGAATGGAATGATGTTCCATTGGATATGTTTTTATATATCAATTGTTTAAATTTTTGTATTGTTAAATCTGTTCTAATTAAGTTTAACATAGTGGGTATGTTTAAGGTTTACTTTTAAGTTAATGTTATTTGTTTCCAATGTGTGAATATCATTGATTTAAAAATTCATAGTTGAACAGTTATTAATTTTTGTTATAAACTTATACTTGAATTATAAGTTGCAGAGTTACTAGAGTTCAATACCAATATTGTTATTAGTAGTGTAGGAGTACTATAACATTGACTTTAGCATTGACCTTATATTAGTTTGTATTTGAATTTCAAATATTTCCATACTAACCAAAATTTTGATTTTATATATAGCTTGTTTTTTTAATTTAAATTATGTAAATAATTTTATTTATTTCAATTTTTATTGGTTATAAACATTAATATCTTATTGTCAACGACAAATTTCTCGAGAACAATATATATTTCAAATTTCATATTATGATACATTCTATATGAACTGAACCGTGCCATATCCTATAATTGTCTGTACATTTCAGTTGTCAGTGCATGTCAACAACTATTACTACTTCAAGATGTTTCAAGAGTCATCTACAACAAGGCACTCATTAGAACTCTTGTATTCAACTTTAGTTAGTGATAAGATAAACCCTCGGGAGTTGCTTTATTTCAAGGTAGATTTGCACATTGTGTTGTACTTATCTAATATGGATTAAGTTAGATTAGTACTTAGTGTTAGTAATGACTTATCTAATATGGATTAAATTAGATTAGTGAATTGGATCATGATTATGGACGGGGTATTTAAACTTGTGAAATTGGTTGTATGTAATGTCTATTGATTGTTGATGAATGGCTAGATCATGATTTATACAAGCTAGTTCAGATTTTAATTAATTATTAATTATATTTTTAATTATTAATTAATCGAACATCCAGACCTGCTAAGTAACGTCCATTAAATACTGATTCATATGGTACTCGGATGACACTTGGAAATTAAAATTTCGCAATTGAATTTGTTTTAAGGCTAATTTAGATTGTACCTTAATGATATCTTTCTTTTTAGACATGCTAAGATGAGCTCGTAATAGATGATTAAAACAGACAAGCAACTATTGATTAGCTTGACTCGATGATTGATCGGGATTTTGGCGAAGTCATTTTTAGCTTGCGCTTCCCGTGTAGGGTGTTGATGTTCATTTTTAATTAAGGTTTGTAATTGGTTAGTAAATGTTTAATGTGCTTGGTTGATAACTGTAAGAGGTTCTAGTTACTAGAGTAATTGTTTTGGGTGTGTAGGGTTGTTGGGATGATTGCCTTAGCTTAGTAGGCTTGGTCTGCTTATGTCGGGAGGGATGTAGACACTTCCTTGTTCCTCAGAATAGTCACCAGCCCTGAGACCTTGAATGGTCAAAATCGATGGGAACTTGGGCTTGAGAGTTGCTTATGTCTCCTGAAGGTCCTAACCATTGCAGGGTAGGACGGGCGGGTAGTCGTTCTTATTCTTGTAGGTTGAATTCTGTACATTGCTTCCAGGTGATTGATGTGCTTCTATGTTTGGTTGTCATGTTGTTGTTGCATGAGTTGCTTGCACCTTGTTCATCTTCGTGTTGCGACACCGAGTATAATGTCTTTATTACCCTTGTACACATGCACACAAAAAAAAAAATTTGCACTTGTTATGAGAGGATGTTGTCGTAACTAAACAGGAGGTTTGTTACAACAAGGGAAGTAAACTATTTAGCAGCATTCACTAATAATGAAAATACAAGTAATCAACCAGACTAAGTTCCTTCTATACATGAACGACACAAATATGTATATATATATATATATTAAGCGTAAATAGAGCTTAAGTCTCCCATTCAAACCAGGATCACATCTAATTATTGAGCCTAGTCTCCTCGAACTCCAATTTGCATAGAATCACATAAGTCAACAAGTAACAAAAAGATTCTCTGGCCAAAATTTTGGTAGAATATACTTCCTTGAAAAAGTTAGATATAAGAATAACGCAGGCAAACGTTTGGCTGAGTCTGATTGGTACTTTGGAGGTAAGGTCACCCCTGTACAAAGTGAGAAAGACAATTCACACAGTAGGAATTACCCCTTCTGAACAAAAAGGCTTCCCTTAGACTCACTAATACTCGACTATGAACTCTAGCTCACAACAGAGAGTTTACTAAAACCCTAGATCCCGAACATAGATAGGTAAGGCTAACACTCTTTGTCTGTAACCAGGAGAGAAACGTTGACAACCTCAAGGAAAAAATCATTTCTAAAGAGTCAAGGATGGCTCTAAATGTAATACAGAGAAGTCAAATGAAAGGAGAATTCCACAGGAAGAAAATGATGGTGAGTACAGAACAACAAAACTGACGCTGAACGATTCCGAAAATATACCATCTTATTGAAGTAACCAGGGTTTTAAGGTTTTAAGATTAAATAAGAACTTAGTAGGGATTCAAGCCACACTATCTGCTACATAATGGAAGAAACCATCAAGGCAACAATCTTTGCCTCTAAACCACTTGATACACAAAGCCTCCTCAAAAAACTCAGAAATGACAAAAATTGATTCTACTCCAACCTAAACGGCACCTTGTTGCCTCAAATTAAATGTGGAGAGTGCAGAGGACTGGTGAGCCATGTGACAATGGCAGGGTGGGTGTGACCCTTCAGGGATAGAGCCATACGAATTCAGTGTGACTAGCAGGATTTCCATTAATGATGGTAACAAAGTTTTTACTACCCTGACAGGGAATCCTGTCCCACTTAAGGAATGTCGCTTTCACCCCCCTACGATAATCTTAGTTAGAAGTTTGACCGTCATTATCGAATTTCTACCAGTAATACATCTTAAATCTTTCATTATGATTAGTGTACCAGTTTATGAACCATTAAATGACTAGGACTTGGTAGGTTACGATGGTTATTGTTCCTTAAACCCGACCCTTGACTATGTTGATGTGAACCAAATAAAGTTCCCTAGGGTTATTTTATTCGGGAAAAAAATGGGCGCAAGCATGGAAACCTTATGCAAAAGGGTGAGTGCAGTATGGATCATGAGGTTATACATTATACACATAGTCCCTACGCTTAAGGGTTTTGGTTATTGCTAAAGCCTTAGGGTTTTCCTTTATAACCTTCCTAGTCAAGGTAAGACAAGACAATATTGCTAGAGAATCATGTGGTAAGTAGAATTTAGGAGTTATGTAGTAAATTTTTTATGATAGAGTTCTACAAGAGAGTTTTATAATAGAGTTCTTATAACTAAGGGATTCCCTTTCTACCAAGTAATTATATAAACATATTTTTTTTTTTTATGGTAATTATGAGGTACATTACATATGGTATCAGAGCAAAGGTTTACAACACTTGGACCTTGAGTAGGTCCATCTGACTTACTGAAGCATATAATTATGTTTACGTAAAACTAATAAAACTTTATTGTTACAAACAAAAAACCTTTTCTGTTGCGTTAATCATGGCAGCACAAGATGACGAGGAAATCAAAATCAATGGAAATCCTTAACAAAAACTTCCTAAAAATTAGAGACAAAATAGTGACGGAAGCTCACCTACTGAAGTTTTGGAAACAATGAGGAATCTCATCGTTGAACTGGAGGTTTTCAAAGCTGACAATGAAAAACTGAATAAATCTCAGCAGGAACAACATGAAATAAATGAAGTCTTGTTGCGCAGTATAGTGACAAAGAATATCCTAAAAGACGATAATAACGACGAAGAAGTTAGCAAGAGGTATTCCAAGAACTCTGGACCTGAAGAAGAAAAAGGAGATAGTTCGTCCGAAGGCACACCTTCAGTTGAGGACAAAACAAAAAAAGATAGAAAGAGAAAATAAGTAGACCACCTTGAAGGAGAATTTAAGAAAATTAAACCAACTACCTTTGATTGAGAATCTAGAACATGAGAGGAAGTTGAGGAATGGTTATTAGACATCCAAAAATATTTCCAGATATATAAGTGTTCAAGCAATATGAAGGTCAGAATGGCCATTTACAATATGAAAGGAAAAGCTAGCATTTGGTGGCAAGAACTGAAATTGTCCAAGGGCTTAAAAGAGAAACAGATGGAGTGTTCTCACTTTAAGAAATATTTCAAGAAACAATACCTATCTGAAAGCTACTATGAAAGGAAAACCAAATAATTTTATGAGTTACAACTTTGTCAGATGACAATGGAGGATCTTATAAACAAAATCCTATAATTACTAAGGTTCATACCTTATATCCGGGAGGACAAGGTAAAAATCTAGCGTTTCCTAAGTTGTTTACCACAATTCTACAGGGACAGAATTGATTTTGAAAACCCCAAATACTTGAGTGAAGTATTTAGGAAAGCATGAATGTTCTATGACACGTACAAACAACGAGTAGAGTTTCCTAAATATTGGAAGGATAAGAAACAAGATCGAATGAACCAGTGGAAGAAGGGATACTAGCTGACTCCTTATCAGAATGTAGAAAAAAGATTTCCTAGAAAGGATTTTCACTCCAATAATTCAAGTACGCAAGGCAGCAGTAAATCGATAAATTTGGGAACAAAAAAGTTTGAGAACAATCCTCTCGAACCATTGAACTATTGGGAATGCGGAGAACCTCATCTCAAGAGGAAATGTCCACATTTAAACACAACAAACAGAACTGTTGTTCACAATTTACAAGAAGCTTCAATGGTGGGTGATGTAGGCAAAATTCTGCATCAGATAAATGTAGCCATGGATGGTCGGCAAGATGACCACCAGTCCTACATGGTGTAAATCGAAGGTAAAACCAATAACACCCGAATTTTTGTTTTAAATAATTCGGGAGGTATGTTAAGTTATATCACTCTTGGAGTAGTAGACTCAAATAAACTTAAGAGGATTAAACACGCAAAATCATGTCTGGTACAATTAGCAACAGGAACTAAAAGGAAAGTGGTTGACTGTATTTCTGATTTTGAATTCAATTTAGATGGTCAAAACATAAAAACAAATCTGAATATTCTGCCACTAGGATCTTATGATATGATTATCAGAATGGATTGGTTGGAAAAGAACAAAGCAGTTCTAGATTGTTATACAAAGACACTTAATTATAAAGACGATTATGACACTACTAGAACAACCCAAGGTATACCAAAACCCGTGTCAGTTATACAAGTCATAGCAATGAAATTCAAGAAATGCATGAGAAAGGGTTGTCAAGTTTATGCCATCCAAATAAAAAATCTATTAGAAAAAGAAGATAAGGCCAACTTGGAAGAATTTGTTGTCCTACATGAATTCAGAGACGTATTTGTTGATGAGATACTAGAATTACCTCCTAGAAGGGAAATAGACTTCTCCGTAGACCTACTACCTGGTTCAACCCCCATCTCAAAAGAACCTTATAGAATGAGTCTACCAAAATTGACAAAATTAAAAATACAGCTGCAGGAATTATTGGACAAAGAGTATATCAGATTGAGTGTTTCACCATGGGGAGCACCAACCCTCTTTGTGAAAAATAAAGACAACACTCTAATACTGTGTATCGATTACAGACAATTGAACAAAAAGACTATTAAGAACAAATACCCCTTACCTAGGATAAATGATCTATTCGATCAAGTAGGTGGGGCCAAGATCTTTTCAAAGTTGGATTTATGATCTGGTTATCATCAAGTTACGATAAAGGATGAGGACATAAACAAAACCACCTTTTGGACAATATATGGACACTACAAATTCATATTCATACCTTTTGGACTCACTAATGCACCAGCCACGTTTATGTGCCTGATGAATAGTATTTTCAGTCAGTATTTAGGCAAGTTCGTACTAGTATTTATCGACGATATTCTGGTCTACTCTAAAACAAAGGAAGAACATGAAGAACACTTAAGAATAGTTATACAAACTTTGAGGAAAGACAAACTGTACGCCAAATTTTATAAGTGTGATTTTTATGAAAAGAAAATACAATACCTAGGACATGTAATTTTAGCAGAAGGCATTGCAGTCGACCTTGAGAAAATAAAATCCATCATGGAATGGTCGGTACCTAAGGACGTAGCGGATATCTGGTCATTCATGGGAATCACCGGATATTATCAAATATTTATAAAGGGGTTTTCCAAAATATCCTACCATATCATGTCATTACAAAAGAAAGGGACCAAGTTTAATTGGTCACAGAAGTGTCGAGATAGTTTTAACAAGCTAAAGGAATTATTGACAACTGCACCCATATTGAAGGTAGTAGACCCAGATAAAGACTTTATTGTCTGTGTTGATGCGAGTAAAGAAGGACTAGGTGGTGTCCTAACTTAGGGAGGACACGTGATTTGTTATGAGTGCCAGAAATTAAAAGAACATGAGAGAAACTACATCACTCATGACATAGAATTAGCAGCGATAATACATGCATTAAAAATGTGGTGACACTATATTATGGGCAAGAAATTTCTATTACTGACAGATAATAGCGGTGTGAAATATTTTTTTAGTCATCCTGATCTTAATGCAAGGAAAGCAAGATGGATAGCCTTCTTAAGTGAATTCGACTTTGAGGTAAGACATATCAAGGGTAAGGAAAATAAGTTAGTAGATGCTTTAAGCAGAAGAGTCCATGGGTTATTCGAAATAAATGTCAGTAAAGAAGAAAGTGATCTGGAACAGAGAATAAGGACAACAAGTATTAATGATGAAAACTACACGAAGTTAGTGGCATAATTACAAAACACGACAAGAAAATCAGACAAACCAGATTTGAGTATCGCTAAAGATGGATTGTTACGATTTAAGAACATACTTTACATACCGGATTTGGCGGAATTAGAGATAACAGTTTAAAATGAAGTGCATAAGAAACCGTATTTTGGTCATCTAGGATACCAAAAAATGATAACTACACTTAAAAAACTATTATTTTGGCCTAACATGAAGGGAGAAACAACAGAGTACTTGTCTAGGTGCCAAGATTATCAGTAGGTTAAGGCCGAATACCCAGCCTACTACAGCCATTACCAATGCCAGAATGGAAATAGGAGACCATATGACTAGACTTTATTACAGGTTTGCCTAAAAATCAGAAACATAATGACTCTATTACGATTGTAATTGATAAACTCAGTAAGTCTGAACACTTTATTCAGATAAAGTCTACTTTTAAAGATATAAATATTGCTGAAATATTTATGAAAGAATTTTTTAGACTGCATGGTATTACAAAAATGGTGATTTCGGATAAAGATGTAAAATTTACATCTGCTTTTTGGAAAGAATTATTTGCAGGGCTAAATACTAATTTGAATTTAAGTACGAGTTATCGTCCACAAACGGATGAACAAACTAAAAGAACGAATCAAATCGTGGAAGATATTCTCCGCAAGTATGTAAGAAGAAAACCAAGCAAGTGGGAGGACTACCTACACCTAGTAGAATTTGCATATAACAATGGGTATCAAAGTTCAGCTAAGATAATCCCCTTCGAGATACTGTATTGCAGAAAATGTACAACTACAATTAGCTGGGACAACCCGGTGGACAGACTTATGGTTGGACTAAATATGCTCCAATAAATGGAAGGTATGGTAAGAAAAGTGCAACAAAACTTGAAAGAGAAACAAGATAGACAGAAAAGTTATGCGAACCAGAAAAGAAGACACTTGGAATTTCAAGTGGACATCATGTATACTTAAAAGTTAAAGCCTAAAATAGTTCACTAAAACTAGAGAAATTTGCAAAGATGGCACACAGGTTTTGTGGGCCCTTCAAGATACTACCTCTATTTGGACCCGTAGCATACCAACTTGCACTTCTAGCTAATTTAAAAATTCATAACGTATTTCATGTGTCATTGTTGAAAAACTATGTTCATGATCCTACTCATATGATTGATTGGAGCTTGGTGCAGGTTGAACCAAAAGTTGAGTTCCATGCGAAACCCCTGTGCATTCTGGACAGGAGAGAAATAACACATTGGAATAGAGCCGTCGCTCAGGTAAAGGTGCAATGGAAGAACTTTATCCCTAAGGAGGCCACTTGGGAGTTGGAGGGAGATTTGCGGAAATCTCATCCAATCATGTTCCAAGAAAGGAATGAACACTGAGGACAATTTTTTATTGAAGGGGGAAAGGATGTGACATCCCAAAAAATAAAGTATTTTTGAAATTCGAAAAATTGTTAGAGAATTATGTCTGTTTTTGGTAAATTCAAATTTGGATTTTTTTTGCCATTTATGGAAATTTCGAATTTCAAATTTGATAAATTGTAATTAATTATTATTACTGTTGAGAAGAGACTTGATTTGACCCAATTGACTATTTGACTATGACACTTGTATAAAAACCGAATATTGTTTTATTTATTGCAGGAGGACAAATGGAACAACCATGTTAAATTCAACTGACCATGACTCCATGAGGGGGGAACATGTTGGAACTACCTTTGGGCTGATTGTTACAAGTGGAAAATCAAGAATTTGGGCATTAGTTGCTCCTAAAAATCAAGGATTTAGAAATCTGTGAAAATTCCCAAGGGAGGGAAAAATACCTAGGCAAAAGGGATTTGTTTTTGATATATAGCATATGTGAGGAGGCAGGACGTTGCCTAGTATGTTGGGGGAAAGAGACTACTGGTTTGATTGTTGTTGTGAACATTATTGATTGAGTGTGAGGCAAGAGGAGTCTGATGAAACGGAAAGACATTGCTGAGGAGGAGTTTCTGAGTTAGCCATCATGGACTCATGGTCAGGCTAGGGGGTGAACTGGGCAAGTGATTTGGCTTCCCTGTTCTACGGTTGGTAGGAACGTGGTTGTTACATTTGTCTTCCCATGAACTGGTTCACATATTTTAAATCTTCTCCTTCTTTGTTTGAATGATATTGTGTTTCTGATATAATGCATCTGTTTGTGCTAAGTTGAAATAATTTTCATGGTTGACATATGTTCGTTTGCATGGAGTTCATAATCAAAGACTACATTCTGGGAATGGTCCCTCCTAAAACCAAATTTCTAGGCAAAACTATCTATGTGAAAATGAATTTGAAAGAACAAATCTAGCTACATGTGTATGTTTACTCTGTAACCGAAGTCTAGACAAAGTTATTTATGTACAAATAAACCTGAAATGAGCAAATCTATCTACAGGTGTATGTTTAATTTTGTAACCAAAATTGTAGGCAACATCATCTATGTATAAATGAGCTTGAAAGGAACAGATCTATCTACAGGCATATGTTTATTCCTGTAATTTAAATATTAGGCATATCTGTCTATGAACGATTGGAGTTGAGCAAGTCTGTACACATATTATATATATATATATATATATATATATATA
>JASDQU010354085.1:0-12062 GCA_032191745.1 Picea mariana
CATCTCATTACTATGTCAGTCCTTTCACCCTGTTACAAGTCCCTTCACCATGTTCAAGTCCCAATCGTATTTGTCATTCATTGTCACCTGCCATCTCACGCTCCAAATGACCCATTGGCAATTTATTACAGGCTAACCTATATGTTAGCCTATTGAGTTGTCTCCCACACCCAGCGGGTATCCATTTGCTCAAAACTACCTTCACCCTTCATTCCCCCATCATTTACCCTATCGCCGCACCAGACAGTATTTTTCCCTGTTTCCTCTCCGTTTTAGTCAGTTGTCCAAAGCCACAGTCGTCCCCGCTAACTTTTTGTTTTAATTGCAAGTATTTTGACAATGATGGCGCCAAAATCAAAGAAATTAGAAGCCGAGGAAAATCCTTTCCTCCCGCCTCCTGTCGACCTCGACAGGATCCATTTGGCCAACAAGGATCATTTAATCACAGACACCAAGTGTGAATTTGACTTTGCAGATTTACATTCATGGCTCAAAGAGGTTTTCCTAGATCAGAGCGATGAAATTGGGCTCTGGGAGTCCAATATTCCTCTGTATCATTTTCCCCAGGTTCACCATTTCCCCGAATTCACCCTCAAATGCCAGACCCACTACATTCCCGACCAGAGAGCCATAGTATCTTCATCAGGAGAAAATCTATTTTTTATTACACCTGAAGCCATCGATCAGATGATGCAGATACCCAGAGCTGAATTCTCCTCCCCTTTCAATGTTGAAGTCATCACAAAACTATATCAGAAACTATCATTCCCCCAAAGAGCTCAAATTTTCAATCTTTTTCTCCCACGGGCTGCTCAACTCCATAAGACAAATCCCCCATATCCTTCCTCACTATTCTCAGTGAAGGGAAACTAGGTCATATCATTGCTCTGTGCTCTGCTGGGGTATTTTTTGGATCAATGGGTGGATGAACCCATATTGGGTTTTCTGTCCATTTTCTCTGCCGATGAGAGACCCACCACTCAGTTCGACTACAATACTTTCCTGGCGGACAACATTCATGAAAAATTCTTAAATTTCGCCACAGAGGGCATGTTCCGATATTCCTCCATATTGGCTTACATGTTCACTTTCTTTCAAGCATACAAATTCTCCTTCTCAATGCAGAAGATGGACAAAGACAGAAGGTCGCGGGCGGTAACAGCTTGGACTTCACTACTCAGGAAAAATTCTACAAAATTCAGTTTCAAACATTTTATCGAGCAATTTTACCATCCATTGGTGAGCATGCTCAATGGTAGACCTGAGCCAATAATAAACGAGGAGATTTAGAGGATCTTACACCTCTCAGATCTTGCTAAAACTGGTGATTGGTATCTTTACCAAAACCACATTGAGATCATAGTTTATGGATGTGAGTTGGCTCCATACAGACTACCCAAGTAACTACCCATGAGGATATTTTCTCTAGAATACATAAGGAAAATGATTAACTCAGATGGCATACATTTCGTGTCTTTGAAAAAGAAGCATCAGCTTAGAATCAAAGGGCAAATAGGATCTTTCATCTACAATAGCCGAGGCACCAGAGAGGAAGCGGACAGATTGCTAAAAGAAATGAATTTTTTTGTTAGTTTCATATGGCATTATGATCCATACAGAATAATTTCTGAGATGAGGGTTAAAAATAAGAATGTCCCATATATTCATACATCCAAGCATGAGATAGAAAAGTTTTCCAATCAAACAGAATGGGATCCAAACACTCTGGTCGAGGTAGAATAGCAGGATCCTCCGGTCGTCATCTCACAGACTACTACACCACAGGTTCCCAAAGAGAAAATATCCGGGAAGGATAATTCACCTTCCATCACGGAAGTCTCGGCTAAAGATTTCCAATTACACACTAAAAGTCCAAAAACCAATCTTACACCTTACACGGCATGTGAGAAGGAAATCCCATCCACTGCAACTATGAAGGATGATCGATCACTTATTGGCACAAGAAGCAAACAGATCATGTCTACAGTTTTTCCAAGAAACCCACAGATACTCCACCAATCAACCAGCCGAGAAAAATAGGACCAAAATTGAGTGTTTTCGAGAAGTATGATATGATCAAAAAGAAAAATCAGACGTTGACCAGCAATACTTATGCTCAGTTCTGGAAGCAAACATCAACTGCACAACCCAGACTATTTCCTGCATTCGACACTAAGAAGGGTCGAATGCACATGGTGTTTCTGCAAGCACAGGTGCCAGACCCGAAAGTAATCATCGATTACAAAAGGGCAACATTCAAATTTCAGACTAAAGATGTGCATCTTGTTGATCAAATGGATCTGCATAGGAAAACTAGAGAAATGGTTTTCTCCACTTTGGAAAATGCTTCTATTGTTGCCTCTAAGTTACAGGTATCTCTGAGCAATGTCCAGACACAGCTGAAATTAGAAAAGATATCATCCTTTACAAAGGATAACAGAATTAAGATGTTGGAAGAACTGGTCCTCAAGATCGGGTATGATCCCTCGAATGTGAAAGCAATCGAGGAGATGCTTAAAAAGAAAAATGTCGATATAGCATCTCTGAGGAAATAGTTAAAACTTCCACCAACAGAAGATTCACAGGAAAAGGAGATAGTTGAGACAGAAGGGGAAAAGGATGAGATGCTCAAGCTGATCATGGAGCAGAATGCACAGTTGAAGGAGATGGAAGCAGAATTGGAAAAACTATTGAAAGAGAAGGAACAATCAAAGCCTATGGAGGTCATTCCATTGAGCGTTGTTCCACTCACAGGAGTAAGCACAGCATCTGCAGCAGAAATTCCCTCAGCAACTCCACTGGCATCTCTGGAGAAGACAATAGAACTAGAAAAATCCATGGAAGAGATGAATTTGCAAGAGACAAATATTAGCAGACTTAAAAAGGAGGTTGAGAACCTTCAGGAACTCAAGTCTTCTTACCAAGCCAGCTACTCCAAGGAAAAAAAAACATCAGACAAGCTCAAACAGGAATTGCAACAGCTTCAAAAGAAAACAGTGGTAGGCAAAACACTTGTTGAGGTCAAGGAAAATGTCTGGATGGATATCACCAAATCCATAAATGAAATATAGCCTATGGTACAAATCATGTTCGAGCAGAACAAACTGGTGCAAAGAAGCAAGCAGGCGATTGAAAAGATAAGAGGAGAATTGGGAGAGATGCCCGTAGAAGCCACTAAGATCATTAAATTCTTGAATTCAAAAACCAGAGAAGAGTTAGAGGAGTTGAAAATTGAAGATAGGACAGAAACCATCCTTGAGGTCAAGAGGGTCCTAACTAAAAGAGGATTGATGCTACAACTGGAGGAAAAATTCCGGGCTATGGACATAGGAGTGCAAATATTTTTCAGCAAAATTGAAGCTCTATAGAAGAAAGGCCTCCCTGTCTTAAGGGTCATAAATGATAAGTTAATGACACTTTCTTATTATAAAAAGAAACTAGCCACTGTGGCTAAAGATAGTTCGAAATTCTTGGGAATACGGGGCAGTATCACAGGCAAGGCATTCTTAGAAGCTTTCCAGTCAGACATCAACATACAACACGAGATCCAGTACATTTTCATCATCAAGCCAACTTTTTCCAAATATACGAAGATGGATGAAGTATACCGAATATTTCTCAAAGTCAGCGTTCCCAGTAACCTTCGATGGGAAGAGTTATGCAATCTGATCGAGTAAGAGCTGAGTTGTCCAAGCCTAGTCAGCTATCCAGTCAGCTGAGGTCATGCAGAGGCCTCACCAATGGTTTACCCCAGAAACTAGCATGAAGTTTCAACACATCATCAAACAGTTCCTGAATTTTTGTATTTTGTTGAGTTAGTTAGCTAAATTTAGAGTTGCCACGTCCTAATCTTTAATGACAGGATCATATGTAATTTTTTATTATAAATAATTCAAACTTTGAAGTACCAAGGGTTGATCTTTACGCCCTGTAAGCTAGAAAGATTGTAATTTTGTCAATAGATCTTCCAGTAATACAAAGGGACGTTTCACAGGATTCTCGCATGTTGTTCATTGGTGATGTTATTCTTTTCTATGTTAAATGTTTTCTCTCTCAGTTGTCATATTGTTTTCTAATCTAATCTTTTAAAGTAGTGCATGTTGCAGGATTTATCTTTGTATACCCTGTTTCTGGCTTTGAAAGATCTTAATGTTTATCTTTCTGATATTACAGTGAAGAAATTCTTAAATGCTTCTTTACCTTAATTGATATTCTCATATTTTCTTCTTTTCATCACTTTATTGCTAAAGAATCCAACGAATGCATTATCTTGCCCTGTGAAAAGAATATTTTAGTTTATGTTCAAATTTCTATCTTTATAATACAGACCCCATAGCCCAATGGAAGTGTAAACTCTTTTCAGCCAACTTAACAAAAACAACAGCAAAACTTTTCAATCTTATTTTATTTAACTAGCCTAATATCTTAAAGTTAAAACATCACTAAATCATACAGAGAGATCCTTCTCTGAAGCTGGTAGGGCTAGATTCCAATTTCGAAGTGGTTGGATAAAGTCACCTCTTGTAAATTTCTTCTACTCTAACAACCTCTGGGAATTTACAGAGCGTTAACAGCTACAACATTTTCTCACTGAGTTGGGCATTTAGTTTCATCGGTCGATCATCATCTAGTGTAAAAACCAGAGCACTATGAAGATCTGCAGAGAGCCAGTTCAGAGGTAGCGGATGAAGAACATCAAGATCCACATGCACTACATCTGGGACTTAGTACACAAGGGGATCATTGACCTGGATTTATGTGCTTCAACAAAACAGACTGCAGACATCTTCACCGAGACCTTTACTGAGAAGAAGTTCCATTCTCTACACAGTCATCTTGGAGTGAAGGACACAGTTTCCTAGCAATTGTCAGTTCTTATTTTTACATACATTGTACTTTGAGGGGGGGGTTCCCATGATGTTTTTCCTCTTTTCTCATTTATTTCAGTGTATCTTTTGTATTTGGGTACCTAACATGTCCTCGTTGCCGGGACCCATTCTTTATTTTCACCATAGTGATGTTCAGGGGGGGTGTTGGAGATACTTCACACACACCTAGTATTTATTTTTCCTAATTTTTCCTATATTTATTAGTCATTATTCAGTATCCTATAGTTTGGGTAGAATATCCCTCTAGGATAATATTATCTTCAGTTCACACTTCAGTTTGATCAGTTGAGTGGAGTCTAGATGCCACATTGGGATTATCACCATGCAGCATTGGGATCATCACCAGCTAATGTGAATTGTCCTTGGGATCATCACCAGACTAGCGTATTGCTCATGATTCCATGATATCCTCCTAACTTCACCATGTTTCAGACAGTTAACTGAAGACTGAGAAACTAGTTAACTCATACTAGGTGGCAGTTCACTCTCGAAATTGCCAGAGAGACTAGACTAGGTGGCAGTTTACTCATGTAACTATTGGTGTGTGTCCATATCACTCTAGACCACCACTATGTTGCATTGGATTCTCCTCCAGTGTGCATTAGTTGATTTATAAAGAGTATATCATGTGTAAATTATCATTCATTCATTTGGTTCATGAGAATTCTTCCATTATTTATCTCCTGCTTCTCTTTTCTCATATTTTCTCTACAAATTGTGTATCTCATTTGCTAGCTAGATCTATTATGTGCAAGTTCAACACATTTACAAAGAGAAAAAGGTGGTTGATTCACTCAGTAGGAGGTTGCATGAGATATATGTTACATCCATTAGCATGTATCAGAAATATTTTTGCGACATAATTTAGAAGTTGCCAAATCATATGTGTTATGTGGACATAAAGGCGACTTTACAACAGGGTATGTCGCAACAGAAAGTTGAAGTTTATGAGATAAGAGAGGATGGGATTCTCATGTATAGATGCAAAGTCTATGTGTCAAATAATCATAAGTTAAAGATATTGATACTGTCATAGATGCATAAGGTTCCTTATGCGGGACATCCAGGTTATTGGAAGACAATGGTTGCAGTCAAGAAGAAATACTTTTGGCCTGGTATGAAATAGGAATTTTTTTATTTTATTGTTAGATGACTCAAATGTCAGAAGCTCAAGGATGAGCATAGAAATCCAGTTGGTTTGATATATCCTTTTCCCATTCATGAATGGAAGTGGGAAGTTGTGGCCATGGATTGCATAACCAAGTTTCCTAAAATGGCTAAGCAACATGATTCTATTATGGTGGTGGTGGAAAAGCTTACGAAAGTTGCCCATTTTATTCCAGTGAAGTCAATGCACAAGGGATCAAACATTGTTGATATCTATATGTGATAAATTGATAAATTGCATGGTCTACATAAGACAATTGTGTCTGACAGAGATTCCAAGTTCACCTCAAACTTTTGGAAATGTCTATTCAATGGATTTGGAACAAATATGAACATTAGCACAGTACATCACCCTGAGTCAGATGGACAAAAAGAGAGGGTAATCGAGTGATTAAAGATATGCTCAGGATGTATGTGATGTATAAGCCATCAAAATGTGAATACTACCTTCATTTGGTAGAGTTTGCTTACAATAATGGGTATCAATCATCTTTAAAGATGAGCCCATTTGAAGTGACTTATGGTATAAAGTGCAACATGCCAGTGATTTGGTACAACCCAGTAGACCGTGCAGTAGTTGAGCCAAACTTGCTTCAAGAAATGGAGGATCATATGGTAAATATCAGGCAAAATCTAAATGCTTCCCAGGACAGGTAGAAAAATTTTGCAGATAAATGAAGAACCCACAGAGAGTTTAAAGTGGGCGATCACATGTTTTTGAAAGTGAATGCCAGGCGCAGTTCCCCAAAGTTGGGAAAGTGTTCTAAGTTAGTAGAATGCTATTGTGGGCCATTTGAAATCCTTGAAAGGACTGGTCATGTTGCATATATTCTTGCATTTCTTGCATCCTTGTGTATTCATAATGTTTTCCATGTGTCATTCCTTAAGAAGTACGTACCTTATGCTAATCATATTATTTATTGAATGTGATTCAAGTGGAGCCAGAAGGCGAGTTTCAAATGCGATCGGTTTTCATATTGGATTAGAAAATCAAACAACTTCGGAATCGATCCATGGAGTTGGTAAAGGTCCAATGGAGCTAGTACAGTCCTGAGGATGCTATGCAGGTATAGTATCTGCATATTTTTGAAGATTTTTGAAATTTTGTATGTACATATGTATATGATGTGCTAAGGATAGTGCATAAATAAGGGGGAAGGGAATGTAATGTTCTTGATATGGACCCTTTGTAATTGTACATATAGGTTGGTGAGTCACTGGTACCAAGTGTAAATGTTGTTAGGAAATGTAAAAAAATTCCACGCTAAACCTAGTAGAAGAGAGGAAGAAAGATTTAATCAAGAAAGTAAATGTCAAAGAAAACACACAGTACACAGAGATTTTACCCTGGAAACCCAAACCAAGAAAACCATCATTCCTTCATTGTTTTTCTCTCTTGTTGTCTTATCCATTAAGAATAAAAGGTTACAAGCGTAACCTTGGTCCACACCTAATACACAATCGACATCATATCTTCTTTCTTTCCACAAGAAAAACCTTGTAGCCAATTTGGCTTACATCTACATGACCAACAACCTCTATGATTATTGATTTGTGATTAGTCATTCATCATATTCTATAGTATTACAACATGCCTTATTTATAATATTTATAGTAGGAAAAACCCTAAAGAAAAGGCGCCCAAAAATGGTTACAAATCCACACAAATCATTGGCTACAAATCCCACAAATCTCGAGATTTTGTTACAGTCGAATACCAAGTTGTATTACCAATCAACTACAAGTCGGACTTCATTTTATATTCAGTTGGTTTCCACACGCCCACCTGTCGACCTCTTTTCAGTTGACCTCTTCAACTTGTTGTCGATGTCTTTGACTTCAACTTTATCTAGTCGAACCACCTCGACCTTCGACTTGTTGTCAATGTCTTTGACTTCCTCATTATCTAGTCAAACCACCTCGACCTTCGACTTGCTGTCAATGTATTCTACTTCATCCTTAACTGGTCAAACCACCTCAATCTTCAACTTATTGTCAATTCCTTTGAATTCGACCATCAGTTGATCCACCTCGACTAAACTTTCATTGCAAAGAATATAACAAACCAACATTCTCCCACTTGTTGTTTTCTTTGCTAAAACTGGGAGACCTCTGAACTATCATTCATAGACACATGGAAGCAATGCCCATTGCCTCTCTACACCAATATAACTTCACAACACTCACAGACTTGGTCAAATATTATGCTATTTTTTCCAACATGTCTACTTTCTACAGCATCACCTTGTTTCTTTCCACCATGTCTCTCATGAAATGGTATTTTACATCAATGTTCTTAGTCTTAGAATGATAATTTGGGTTCTTTGCGAGAAATATTGTGCTTTGAAAGTCGCAACTTATCTTCATATCTCTCTTCCCAATCCCAATTCTTGAACACATCCTTTGCAACGATACTGCTTCTTTACTTCCATGAGTGGTTTCCATGTATTCAGATTATGTTGTTGACAAGGCTATGACCACATGTCACTTACTCATCTAGTTGATTGCTCCACCAAACATTTTGAACACATATCCACTGGTCAACCTTCATTGATCTAGATCTCCATCCCAGTCAGCATTGACAAAGCCATGTACATTTAATTCACAATCACCTCCAAGTTTTCCTTGGTAGCATATAGAATAATATTTTGTGCCATACAAATACCTAAATACTCTCTTGACAACATTCCAGTGCTCCTTCCCAGTTGTCAACATGTATCTACTCAACACTCCCATTTCATGAGAAATGTTCTGTCAAGTGCATACCATTGAATAAATTAGACTACCAATAGAAATTGCATAGGGAACACATGCTATGTCTTATATTTCCTCATGTGTCAATAGACACTATTCAGCGGTTAACCTTGCTCCCATAGGAATTGGCAGCTTCACAAGTTTGCAATCCTTCATGTTAAAATATTTCAATAGTGTTTCAATATACTTTGTATGGTTCAACGAGACATTTCTATTTGTTCAATCTCTCTTGATCTCCATTCCCAAAATGAAGTTCGATGCACTGAGATCCTTCATGTCAAACTTGGAGGATAGTTGCTTCTTCACCTCCTTTATTGCATTCATGTTGTTTGCAATCAGCAACATGCCATTGACATTCAATGCTACATATTTTGGAATATATATAGTGATCATCTTTGCTTCTCACAAAGCCCAAACTAAGGATGTATATGTCAGAATTTTGGTACCACATCCTTGGTGATTTCCTTAGACCATAAAGGGATATTTTTAGTTCACACACCAAATATTTCTTTCCCTTTACTACAAATCCTTCAGGTTGTTTCATGTAGATTTCTTCTTCCAGGTCCCCATGTAGGAATGTTTTCTTTACATCCATGTGTTCTATTTCCATATCAAATGTTGTAATCAGAGACATTATTACTCTAATGGAAGTTAATTTTTAAATCTGGGAAAAAATATCACCGAAGTCAACTCCTTCGACTTGGGAATATCCTTTTGCTACCAGTCAAGCTTTGAATTTCTTGACTTGACCTATTGCGTTGATATTCTTCTTGAATACCCATTTTCTACCAACAGGTTTTCTTATACTAGGTAATTTGACTAAGTACCATGTCTCATTCTTGTGCAAGGAATCCATCTCTTTTACCATTGCATCCTTCTAGAGTTTTCCCTCTACTAAGTTGACTGCCTCCCCGAACAACTTGGGCGCATCGTCGGTGGAAGTTAACACGAATGTGGAACAGAAGTCGGGTGGACTATACCTTTCGACTAGTTTTCTCATTTGTTCAAAACTCCTTACAACTAGGGTTTGTTGTTCCACCTCTTCTTCTAATTCAATCGACTCATTTAAATCATCTTCTTTGTTCCTCAGTTCAAACCACACCTTCTCTAGATTATTCTCGGTCTGAACAATTTCCTAATGCTCAAAATTACTTCTTAATTCTCTAAAGACCACATCTCGACCATACATTATTTTCCTTGATGTAGGATCCCAAAGCGTATATCCTTTCATTCCTTTGTGTCCAATCAAAATACACTTTACTGCCTTCATGTCCAGCTTGCTCCTCTATTCCTTGGGAACATGCACAAATGCATCACATCCAAATACTTTGAGATGTGAAACTGAAGGATTCTTACTTGAACATACCTCATGTGGAGTTGTGTCGAGTATCACTGATGAAGGAGACATATTCAACAGATATTTTGCAGTGTCAACTGCCTCCACCCAGAGTTCTTGTGTGAGCCCAACACCATTGAGTATGCTCCTTTCCTTGTCCATCAATGTTTTGTTCATTCTCTCAGCAACTCCATTTTTTTGTGGGATATATGGTGTGGTATTTTGGCATTCTATGCCACACTACTTGCAAAACTAATAAAATTATTTTCGAAAGAATTCACCACCATTGTCAGTTCTCGACATCTTAATCTTCTTATCTGACTGGTTTTCTACAAGATATTTAAACTCTTTGAATTAATCTAAAACCTCTAATTTCTTCCTCTGGAAATATATCCATGTCTTCCTGGAAAAATCATCTATAAAGGAGACATAATACAGGGATCCACCAAGTTAAGGCACTAAAATAGGGCCAAACACATCACTATGAACCAACTCTAGAATCCCATTTTCCCTTGTCGCTCCAGATGGTAACCTCACCCAAATTTGTTTTCCATATATACAATGTTCAAAAAATTCAACTTCTAAATTACATTCAAGAAAATATTCGACCATACCTTTGTTATACATATCTTGAATTCATTTTTCTCCAATGTGTCCCATCCTCTCGTGCCATAGCATGGTCGTGTCAATTTTACAATGAATTGTCGAGTCAGTTTGAATCAACTCAACCTGAGTCGAGTCGAGTCACTACTACATATTGAAAAATTTGTGACGACTACTTGCGACGAAAGTACTATTTCGTTGCAAAATTCAAGAGAAAAGGTTCAATTTTTCAATTTTGTTCTAAATCCAACCTGTATTTGTTGCTCTTTCGACGGAATCAAACTTTCGTTTGTTTTGTGACGATCATCAAGATAGTGGACTATTGTCTCTATTTCGACGAACGTGTGTATTCTTCACAAGAGCGACGCTAACTATTGACTGTTACACTCTTTGATACTATCCATATTGACCGTTATACATTTTGACAAAGTCTAAATTGATATATTCAACGTTCGTCGCAAGAGGGACGATATGACCTTTATAACCATTATACTATTTGACAAAGTGACCTAAATATAACAAATAACTAGTTATATTTAAGTCACTGGTCTTCGCAATTGCGACGACAGTAACCTAAATTGACCTATAAATATTTGATGATTTAAATATGTTACGACAATCTTGTTATAACAATGATGGTTTTGAAAGGGTATTTTTGTGCCGAAGTTGTGCGGAAGAATGTCACGGAATATAATTAGAGGTGGGGAAAAAAGTAAAGTGGGTGAAAAGGGTGATGGTAGATGTTATTTCCCTTGCAAAAAATGTTGCCTCATACGTCCTGTAAGAATTTTAATAGCAATAGCTACAAAACATTGTAGGAAATATGGGCACATTGATGGTGGATCGAATGAATATCGTCCCATGGTAATCAACTATATATTCATTATTTGTTTTAATATTGTCAATTTTATATAAAATTATATATATGTATAGATATTGTTTGAATGTTTGTTATAGTATACACTAATTTTGCATGATTGTTTGTAATTATAAAGTTAGAGTTTCCCTCTAACTTTCGATAGAATATTGCACCAAGTAGTAGTAGAAATGATGTTGTACAAGCTGAGGAACATCATGACCAAGCAAATGAGGATCTCATGGAAGAAGATGATGGGACAAATCAAGTTAATGATCCCATGGAAGAAGATGAAGGGACAAATCAAATGATCCAAGATTTGTTTTCGCAGCTAGATGAGGATGGGGACAGTGTTGGTATTTATGATGAAACTCTATTAGAAAAGGAAAATAGATGACTTTATGAAGGATCAAGAGAAAATATTCTCTCTGCTACATTGTTGCTAGTGAACTTAAAT
>JASDQU010354086.1:0-12110 GCA_032191745.1 Picea mariana
AACCTTCTTAGTGTCACAAAAGTGACACACCCTTTCATCCCATGGCATTTTATAAATTGACCAACGCCCAGTTTCACTATGGAGCTCATGAGAATTTGTTCTTATCTTAGCAATGCTTATTTTTTTCTTTACACTTGGAAAAACAGATCGATAATTTTGATCTTCTAGATTAGGGTTGATTACATCCTTATAATACCTTAATTTTATTTTTTCCTCTAACTCTTTATCAAACCACATTTTCTCCTTAAATTTTGATTTGACGGTTTTTTAAATAGTATCTTTATTCTACAAAATGGTGTCTTCCATGATTCCCCAATCGTTTAGCCAAGACCGGGCATCTTTATGCCATCCTCGCTTGAGTTGATGGTGGTTACAACTCGATGTTGAAGCAATTCTAGGAAGCCTGTTGTCTTCCATGTTGTTTAACTTATTCTCATACATTAGGTATATATTCATAGCCATGTTGTCAATGGGGAAGAGGCTTGTTTCTAAGAGGAGGATGGGATAGAGTGTATTTCCTTTAATTTTGAGATTATAGGTTATAAAATTCTTTTGTATGTGTTGTATCTTTCTCCGAGATTCACGAGAGATACTAAGCCCCATACTTCACATCCATATAGAATAGCAGGTGTAACAAGAGTCTCAAAGAGGAGTTTCTTCTTATCCCAACTCAATAAAATTGTTATATGTTAATTAGTTTGTGAGTAGGTGGATTAGTGTATTAATGGATTAATTATTAGTGAATTAGTGGTTAAAGTATCAACATGTTATATAAATAATTGATTATGGTTTAGTTTGTTAATGGGTTATGAGTTATGGCTTAAGGGTTAGTGTGTTAATGTGTTAAATGGTTGGCTAGTTAGTGGGTTATGAGTTAGGCTTACTAATTTAGTCAAATTATGAGTTATGTGAGTTAGTGGTTAGGGATTATGAGGTTTATGTGTTAGGGATTGATATGTTAATGATTAATGGGTTAATATTTTTTAATCTAAATTATTTTTTGTTTTACTATATAATATTTTTACAAATAAATTTAATTATTTGTAAATATTAAGATTAAGATAATAAAATTTAATCAACACATAATAAAATTAGAAAAGAATGAACTAATAAATTAAATTTGTTTTTTAAAACATATTTGAAGTTTTAAATTAAAGATTTAATTTGTTTTTATTAATATATAGCTAATGTTTTTTTAAAAACAACCACGTTCAATAAATAAATGATTTCATTATTTATTTTTTTAAATATTTTTATAATACCTATAAAATTATAAAAACAAAGGATTCTATAAATTTTAAAAATAAAATACTTGTATGTATCTAATAATAGTATTAAAAATTAAAAAAATTCTATTAAGGATGTTATATTTATGAAATTTTCAAAACTTATACATTTTATAAGTTTTAACATTATTCTTAGGTGATCAATGTATCTATAAGAATCTGAACATTATAAAAAAATAGGGTTGATTTATCTTAGGATGCCATTACAATTTTTTTTTAATTATTTAATAATCTATAATTTTTATGTTTTGAAAAAAAAAAATCCATACATATAACTCTTTCCTCTTAAAAATATGAAAATGGAAAATTTTTTCCTTACATATAACACTCTTTCCTCTTAAAAATATGAAAAGTGGAAATTTGTATAATTTAAAATGTAATTAGAAAATGAAAAATATTTAAAATTTTATTATTTTATTATTTATTAAATGTTTCAATTTGTAGGGTACATATAAAAATATATGAAACAATTAAAAACAAAAATGAGATTTTAAAGCCTTTTTAATAAAGCTTTCTTCTCACCAAACACTTATATGTGGTGCTTGAAAGGATGTGACACGGCTCTCACACCATCTCCCGCTACTCATGGCAACCACCCAATGATAGATGGTAACACAAGCTGGGGAGCATGTGAAGGATATGGGGCATATGTCCCAGGACACCACTCTTCAATCCACCTAAGAGGATATTGATGAATATGTGATATGGGGTATATGGTCTAGGACACCACTCTTCAATGCACTTGGGAGGATATTGATGAACATGTAGGTACTAGATACATCACTCAGTATGAAGGTTCTAGAGATAATTTGAGAGAAGGTAGAGCCTCACTTGGCCATAATGCTACTCATATGCACCATGAACTTGGACTACACCAATGAGATGATGATAAGAGGGTTCATAGTTACCCTATGTATCCTCATGATTGACCAAAACTACTATAAAATGGCTCCCCCCATCACCTCTTGACTGTGTAATAGACAAAGAGATCTTGTGGGGTAGAGCCAGATTACAATAGGGTGAAATCAGAAAGAAGAAGTCATACATTACAAGGTTCCTATTCTAGTTTTTTAGGCTATCCATCTCAAAGTGGAAGCAACAAAAATGAAGGGGAAGGAGCATCATCCAACAAAAGAATATCCTGAGGTTGACCCACCCCAACCAAAGACCAAAGGTAGGGGCTAACCTCTAGCTTGCAAGATTCACTAAGAAACTAGGGGGTGACAAACTCATGCTAGGGGGTTGACAAAATGAATCTCGTCACATTGCAAATGGATTTGAATGTAGGCACAAGACCACCATAGCGCAAGGCATTCACAATCTAGAGAATAAATTCAAGGACCACAAGGGAAACACTAGCAACAAAAGAGTTGATGAGGAACTTTCTCACTTCATTCTAGACACAAATTTATCTAGAAGAAAAAACAAAAGTACTCCTTAACCCTAATCCTTAAATAATACACTAAGGAGTTAATGACTTACCACCTAGACTCAGTGATAGAGAGCAGTAACTAAATTATAGAAGAAATCAAGGAGGATCTCCACTAACTAAAAGGCATATACTATTTCCTAGGAGGATCTCCACTAACTAAAAGGCATATATTATTTCATATTTCAAGCCTTCTAAGGTTCAAATAGGGTTATAAAGGATGAAGCAAAGGGGAAGGAGAAGAACATTAAGAGTGTGAAGACTCCAACTCCATATCTCCCTCGAATATAAACATGTAGAACTGTTTGTAGATGTTCAAATTTATGCTTATATATTTTTATGTTTATGTTTTACTCTAGAAGTTTTAGAGGCCATAGGTAAACTCCTTTTCAAATTATTTATTTTTATCTTTGACAAATTGTAATGCCCATGGCCCAATATATGTCAAAATTTGTTTTTCTAGCTTTCATTTTTGTTATAGATATTAGATGTCATACAATAATCAAACATGCTCTTATGCTATTTTTTTAAAAGTGTTCAAGCCACGAGCTTGATAGGCCATAATAGAGGTTCCATGATGACACACCTCTCCCCTAAATCTCTCTACCATGTGTGTAATTACTTTTTTTTCATTTGTAATATAATTGTGATGTCCGACTATATATAAGTTGTCTCAAGGCAAAATAGGTTTTTAACACTTAGCATAGGATTAAATTAAAACAAAATATAAGTGGGAAAAAGTTAATTTTAAATATTATTATTCCAATTGCTAAAAACCACGGTTTAAAGTTCCAAAGGTAGTAATTTGTTTAATTCAAGATCTGCTTGGCCATAAAAGACATATCCTCAATATTGTTGCAAATTCCACAACAATGTTATATTGTTATTTCGTTGTGTTGTAAATTAGTGTACCTATATTCTTTATAAATAATTTGGATATAATCATCATATTCCATATAACCCAAACAAGTTGGGAATTATGGTGAACATCTAAATTTCCAACTCGGTGGCATCCACCGGCTAATCCTCTTCAATTAATGTAGTGTGTGAAAACATATTAATTAACAAATTTATATCTCTTAAAAATAAAGTGATTATTATTTAAAATACAATGAAAGTTTGCCTATAAAGCATGAATGATTTAGTTGTACATGTACCTATATCTCGCTGTTAATAACTACATGGCATTGAACCTTCTTTTATACTATGTTTTTTTTAATAAACATTGTATCTTAAACTTCTAGGTATTGGGACATTATATTGTTATTGTTATATTAATGTTTTTATTATCGATCATTATCGATAGACTAATTAATTGTAATTATATTTTTTATTTTTTAATATATATTTAGGATATGTAGATTTAGGGATCATCAAGAGTTATTTGTAAACATAAGGTGTAAAGGAGGTTTCTCCTTTGTTAGGGTCCTAACCTCCCTAACCCCTCAAGTAGATAAAATAATATGTTATTCTATGTAGTAAAGGCGGACATTAATAAATAAGGCCTATGTAATAATGTGAACATGTCTAATGTAAGAAGAATTAATAGAAGATTCCACTTCTAGAAAGATCTTCCTCTAGAACGTTCTCTAGAAGATTGAAATAGTATAAATAGGAGTCGAAAGTATGGAAAAGTTGTCTTGAGAATAATTTTGTACTTGATCTCTAATTTGTTGGAGGTTTCCCCCTCAAAGAGCTAAGTGAACTTGGCTATCGATATAATAAAGGTATCATTCCTATATTAAATTGTGTCATTGTGCTATATATTTTGCTCTTTCTACTAATAATTATTATGTTTTTTCTCTGCATAATACTTATGGTACCTTAAAGTGGTATCAAAACACTTTCCTCTACACAATTTTTAGACAAGCATTTTCCAGGCTAGAGAGTGTACTGTCGACATCTTTAAAGCACGATGATCTATTGTTCAATGGGTAACTTCATTTAGGGAGGACTACATGCAAGAAAGACAAACGGTTTCACAGGTTACTTGAAACACACTATCTCACCTTGTTAGAAACTTCTATAACCTCTATTGATACCCTTTCAAGTAGTACCGCATTAGACAACACTTATACATATCTATTCACTCTCACGTACCCTCGAGTATATAGGGAGTCCCATAGGTCTCTTGAAACCATCTATAGATCAGCCTATCGATCACCTGACTACTATAGTAGCACCAATAACAACACTCAGGAAGACTAGTCCCGTGTAGTTAGGTAATCAGGTAGTATGACTAAGGTTATGGTCAAGCCTCCTTAGTTATAGCCTTGAGATCTTGGGTTGAGTACTATTTTTGGACCCCGTAGGTATATCAAAGAGATATAGCATAAGGAAAACCCTTATTCGTAGGATCCCTTAAAAACCTAACCCTTGCTACTGAAACAGAAATGAATAGAAACAAAGGGGAAATTGTGCAACGCAACCTTGCCCCATGCATCCAGGTTGCCGAATTACTACACAATTTTAACTATTAAAAATATGGGCATTTTGTCACTGCAATATTATTCAAATCGGAGTATAAATCTACAAGAGTTAAAAAAAATATATAGTCGTCCCACTGAAACCCTTATTTGGGAGCTATCCCACTAGATTCTTCTCTTCACATTGATCGTAGTGGTACCAATCACTTATAAGATTTTTTTTTTGCGGACCCACCCACCCTCCCTGGCACCCTTATTGGGAACCTCTTCCATTGGATTCCTCTCTTTGTAGTGGTACCCCTCACCCATAACCCATTTCTGTGCAGACCCACCAGCCCAATTCTTTCCCACTTACCTCCCCAATGGCCCACAACTACAACCGCTTCCTTGCCTTAGCCAATGACAACACCCAGAAAAGGAATGGCATCCAAAAAATCAATTCCAATATTGTTAACCTCAATTCCAAATTTGAATCCCTCTCTACAACAATGGAAAATGACTTCCAATCCTTTTTTGAAGAGATAAAACCTGGATGAGTCAATTCCAGGGCCCTACCCCCTCTTAACAATCTTCACACCTAGAAGGCACTCACTCCTCTCATACCACGTCCTTTCATTCCAACCCCCTCCATTGTGAACTGTTTCTTCCCAAAGTTGAGGTGAATAAATTTGATGGCTTGGATCCCACGGGATGGGTCACTCTAATGGAACATTATTTCTCCTTACATGGCATTACTGATGATTTGACCAAACTACATGTTGGTGTCCTTTATTTGGATCCTGAATGTTGTAAATGGAAGCAATGGCGTAAAACTTCATGTCGAGGGTATATTGCTTGAACCTAGTTTGTTGCATACCTTTATGAACGCTTTGACACCAACAAACATCATTTGGGTTATTTCACCAAGATTAAATAATTAGGTACAGTGGAAGAATATATCATCTCTTTTGAGAAAATAGATTTTCAAACATACGGCGTGTTGGACACCTTCTTCCGTGAAATATTTATTAGTGGCCTTAAGGATGACATCTGAGCCATGTCCTAATGTCTCGCCCCCAAACTTGACTTGAAGCTACTCAACGCACCAAGGAATCACAACAATTTGTCTCTTCCAAAAATAGAAAACCATCCTTTATTCCTCACTCTCGTCCTATAAATCTCACCCCTCCCTCCAATCCTCTTAAGATCCACAAATTAACTAGGGAAAAAATGGTTGAACACCAACTTAAGGGTCTTTGCTACAATTGTGATGAAAATATTTTCTAGGGAACAAGTGTAAGGAGAAAAATATTTTTATGGCCATTTCTGAGGATGTTCTTGAAGAGAATATCGATGTTTCCCATTTTCAAGATCTACCCCAAGCAGATGATCATACCCCACCCTCTGATCCACCAAAAGTTGAACCACTTATCTCGTTGAATTCCCTCATTAGTATCTCTACTCCCCAAACCATTAAGTTAATTGGTTATATCAAGCATACAAAATTCATTATCATAATCGATAGTGGTAGCACCCATAATTATATTCATCATCGTAGTGTCCAATAGACCATGTGCTATATCCGTGGAGTCAACAATTTTCAAATTATGATTGTTAATGGTGGTTCCATGAAATGTGGAGGGCATTGTCAAAATGTGCACCTACAAATTAGTTATTACCACTTGAAATATCATATGCTTTCTATTGACATGGGTGGTTGCAATATTGTTCTAGGTGTTGAATGGTTACACACACTAGGCTGAAGGCCCCATCACCATGGATTTCAAGGAATTAAACATGAAATTCCAACAAGATGGACAACAATATCAGTTCCAAGGCATCATGACAGGCTCCCCTCAAATCATCATCTCACACTAAATCGAGAAACTAATCAAAAACTGTCATTCTAGCATTATTGCACAACTCCATGCCATTCAAGCAGTTGAAACCTTATTGATCAAAAACATTGATCACCTAGATTTCCCACTCTTGGAATAACAAAACAAATTCAATATCAGAAGAAGAAAATTTTGAAATAGTATCAATTCATTGTGTATATCTTAGTCTCACCGTCGTCATGCATTTTTTGTATTCAAAATTCGAGTTTACCTGCTCAAGATATCCAGGTTTTGGTCTAACCACCCAAAAAAACACTTGTTTTCCATGTGCAACATAACTAAGATATTCTCGAAACCATGATTATATTCTTGGAACCATGATGATTTTATTGAAACCATACTTATTTTTCTTGGTTCCATTCTTAGCACTTAATACTAAGTCTCATTTTCTTAGTTCTATGTTCCATTCATTTTATTGCTTCCACTCTTCCATACTTAGTCTCGCTTCCAAATTTCTTGTTTCTATCACTCACCCTCATTTTCCTTAGTCTCATTCACTTCTTGAGGTGTGGACCTACACTCCTTTCTTCCCCACCTTAACTCCACACACCTTACCCCTACTCCACATTGCCTTACTCCCTCCCCTCTCCTCTTACCTCCTTTCCCCATACTTAACCATTTTTAAATAATTGCGGACCTACACTCCTTTATTCCCCACCTCACCTTTGCATGTGCTTACCCCACACCACTCTCCCTTACTCCCTCTCCCCACTTACCCACACTTAACCATTTTTCCCTCCCCTCTCTCTTCTCCCTCACTACCTTCCTCACTCCTTCATGCAGACCTCCACCATACAGACCTAAACTCCTCCCTCACTCTGCATATGCATTTCCTCCCTTATTTATCCTTCCTCACCACCTCCATCCTTCCACACTCTCATTCCATATCCCACTTGACTAATTCACCTTAATTTTATTCCATTCTTCATTAACCAATCAAATTAATCCATATGGAAACCACTCATTTAATGGCACGTGGCACCTTATCTACCCAATTACATCATGACACATGGCACCCTATCCATCCAACCATTATGACACATGGTGACCAATTATATTGTGAAATGTAGCATCTTATCATAATGTGACACGTGGGTTGACTGGGTGTTGACTCATCAATGACTAGGTGTTTATTTGTGTTGACTGGGTGCTTACTAGGTAATGAATGGATGATGATTGGGATACTAAAGTTTGTTTGCACGACTATGTGCATGACTGATGTTCTAGCATTTCATGAATTCACCAATACTTTTGTTTTGGAATGTGATGCTTCTGGGAAAGGCATTCTATCAGTTCTCATACAAGAGGGAGGACCTTTGGCTTTCACTAGCAAACAACTATCTGAGAGACACTTGGGAAAATCTACCTATGAAAAGGAAATCTTGGTTATTATGCATGCAGTGAATCTTTGGCTTCCTTTCTTGGGAAACATTTCCAAATTAAAATTGATTATCGTAGCCTCAAATATTTATTGGAAAAACGAATTTCATCCCCTGACCTATAGAAGTGGGTGAACACAAATTTTAGATATGACTATGAGAAAAGGAAAATAAAATGTGGTTATTGATAACCTTTCATACAAATATGAAGAAGAAGGGTCCCTCTTATCACTCTCCTTCATTGTATCAGATTGGTTAAATTCAATTCATTGGGAATGGTTCCATGATCCCAAATTGTCTTGTGTAATACAACAATCACATCAATATCTTCATGCATCTTCAGAATACTCTTGGCACAATGAGGAGCTTCACTATAAACTTTGTATGTATTTAAACAAACAGTCTCACCTTAAATCCATTGTGCCCTTTGAACTTCATGCTTCACCAACAATAGGGAATTCAAGTTTTCACAAAACATATGAAAGGATTAAATATTCTTTTTTCTAGGAATGCATGAAATAGGTCATCCACACTTTTGTGGCTGAATGTGATACTTTTCAATGCAATAAGGAAAAAATAGTCAAAATTCTAGTTACACTCCAACCTCTCCCTATTCCACCTGATATATGAACGGATATTTATATGGAATTCATTGTTGGATTTGTCAGGAAATGAAAGACACTTCCACACTAATCCTAGAAGAAGAGACAAAGAATTTAATCAAGAATGCAAATGACACAAGCAATCACACAGTACATGAAGACTTTACCCTGGAAACCCTTAACCAGGAAAACTAGCATTCCTTTGATTGTTATGTTTTCTTGTTGTATTATTCAGTTATAATAAAAGGTTACATGTCTAACCTTCGTCCACACCTAAGACACAATTTACATCATACCCTCTTGCATAGGAAAGAACAATCGTGTAGCCAATTTGGCTTACATATGCATGACCAACAACCTACACTTACACATGAATTAACCTGCAAAAGTGCATTCTACTATTAACTTACAACAACAACCTTTACGGCCTTACAACATGCCTCTTTATAGGCTTTACAACAGAAAAAACCCTAAAGATTGGCGCCCAAAAATGGTTATAGATCCATGCATATCATTGGCCACAAATCTTGCAAATATCGGGATTCTGTTACAGTCGACTCCAAGTCGGGTTTACCAGTCGATTACCAGTTGGCCTTCATTCAATCTCTAGTTGGTCTTTGTTACACATCAAAATTCATCACTTTGACAGTGTTGTAAGTGTCACACTTTCATTGTCGCAATTATTGTAAGTGTCGCAAGTATCGCACTTTTATTGTCACAAGTGGCATAATTGTCACATTATCTTTTCCTAAGTGTCGCATCTCGAACAACACCATGAAAATACTTGCTACAACCCCCAAAACATGTTAGAAGAAGAATCCCCATCATCTAACAGTCAGAACAAGTATTTTTACTAGGGATTTACTTATCTTGGTGACTTTTTGGAAGATCAACGCTTCCCTACTCACACATAGGGAGCACTATCACTCCTTGTCCATCTCAGGGGGAGCACTACAACACTTTGTTGTCCACTCTAAGGGAGCACTGAGTTGGTTGAGGGAATCTTTGAGGAAATCCCACTTTTCTCTAAAGACATCTATATATGGATTGGGTTATTTTGGATTAAATCTAACTCCAAGGTTGCATCTAAGAAAGATATCACAACTATTGGATCCATATCCTCAACTAATTACAAATACACCCAATTTAGTTGAGCTTCTCAAAGCCTATAAATGGAGGCATTTACATGGTCAAAAGGAGGATAAATCAGCAAAGCATTGTTATTTTGATTGTGGATCTTTCGATCAAGGATTGGACGAAGAGGACTTGGAGAGGTTGCTACAACATCATATGAAGATTGTAAGTTTTCATTTTGAAGTTCTCATTATTATAATTGGCCTATTTCCTTCAAGTATGCATTTACATGTGCTTGTATATGCTTGTATTAACCTTCATAAATCGATTGATTTTGTCTAATCCATTAGAGTAGGAGATAGTCGTTTGTTTCTTGTTGTCCATTGCAGGTACTGTTTGGAGCTCGCAGATTGGAGTAGCTTGGAAAAACGTCATAAACAAGGTACATCATACTTCCCCTCCTCTCTTTTTCGATGGATAAAATGAATATATAGGAATGGTAGTGTCCAAATGTAATTTTCTATCTTGGTAGAGGGGTCTGTAGTCCAAGGAAAAATCCACCTATCCGCAGGGGAATATTTCCATAGCAGTCGTCTCATGCTTTCACTTCGACCCCTTGTAGGTTGACTTACCATCGATATCTTCAACTTCGACTTTACCCAGTCAAATCCATCAACCTTTGACTTTTTGTTGATCCACCTCGACTTCGAACTATTTTCAATCCACCTCAACTTCGACTTGTTGTCAATCCACCTCGACTTCGACCGTTCGTCAATTCACCTCGACTAGACTTTCACTGAAAAGAATATAACAACCCAACATTCTCCCACTTGTTGTCTTCTTTGTTGAAACCAGATATTCATGAACTTTCATTCATACACCCAGGGAAACAATGCCCATTTCCTCTGTGCACCAAGAGAACTTCACAACACTCACAAACTTGGTCAACGAGTCTACTATGTTTTCCAACATGTCTATTTTCTCCAGTAGCACATTGTTACTTTCCACCATGTCTCTTCCGAAATGGTATTTTAAATCAATTTTCTTAGTCTTTGAATGATAAGTAGGGTTCTTTGCTAGAAATATTGTGCTTTGACTATTGCAACTTACCTTCACAGCTCTCTTCTCAAACCTAATTCTTGAACAAACTTTGAAGCCATACCACTTATTTTCTTCCATGAGTGGTTTCCATGCATTCATATTTTGTTGTTGACAAGCTACAACCTCATGTCACTTACTCATCCAGCTTATTTCTCCACCAAACATCTTGAAGACATATCCATTGGTTGACCTTCGTTGATCCATATCTCCATCCTAGTCAGTGTCGACAAAGCCATGTACATATAATTTACCATTGTCACCTCCGGGTTTTCCTTGGTAGCATATATCATAGTCCTTCGTGCAACACAAATACCTGAATACTCTCTTGACAGTTGTCTAGTGCTCCTTTCTAGGTGTCGACATGTACCTTCTCAACACTTCATCTGCATGGGAAATGTTTGTTCGAGTGCATACCATTGCATACATTAGACTAACAACTGCACTTGCATAGGGAACACGTTCTATTTCCTCTATTTCTTCATGTGTCTTTGGACATTGTTAAACAATAATCCTTGCTCCCTGTTAAGCCCTAATATTGGCTCATTACCCTTTAATTGGGACATATTAGATTAGTAATGCTATTTTATTTATGTCAGCTTAGGCCATTAGTTTTAATTTAGATTAGTAATGTTATTTTAATTATGTCAACTTTAGGCCATTATTTGTAATTATACCTCCTAGTCTCCTATATATACCAAGGAGACATTTTCACTTTGAATGATCTTGTACTTGAACATTTAAGTGGGGTAAAAGGAGGTTGACCCCTCGAAGAGGCTTATTATCTGAAATTATCTCTTTTTCAAGGCGTTGAGTACTTTTCCTGAGGTTTTTCTATGCTATATTGAAGTTTGGTTCTTAACATATGGTATCAGAGCTCAAGGTCTTGGGGTTTCGCTGCTACATCTGAGACACCGTGGCATTTTCGCTATAACTTTT
>JASDQU010354093.1:0-12089 GCA_032191745.1 Picea mariana
GATATCTACATGTTACTACTTATACCATATGTAATAGCACAAAATAAGAAATACTCATAACATAATTAACACAAAGCTAATGTTCATTAAACTATTAGTAATATGAGATCACTACTACTATTTGGATCACCTATCCATCACATAGAGCGAGTGTATTAGTACTACTTATGATAGTGATTAGTTTATTACCATTGATTCCCATTACTTGGATATGGATTAGTACAAAACTAACTATGAGTACAGCTTCCTGATATGAGTCTAATGTATCTGATTATGAAATATTGATTACACTGGTTTGAATCTCTCATTGTGTAGTAGACAGTGATATTGCTTCCCATTAATTCCATAACATTCCATACTGTGAATCTCATCCTGGTACCAGAACAATGATTACTATAAGGAAGTAAGTCCATTGAATAGGGATACTACTAACCTCTGCCCTATTTGTCCAGTTACATTTAAAGGTTGTTGTATGAGCTATAACATAGGGTCATGAAGCAAACGACATGATTGTTAACTACAAAGGGTAGTATATAATAAGAACTAAAGGAAATAACTTAACTTGTAATACAAGGGGAATAGATCCATTCCATTACTATGATATCAGTAATACAAGAACAACTTAACTTAAGGTTCAACAAGGTGATATCATGTTACCTATTTACCATAATCAATACATATTGTGATATTAATATTATCTCTTATTAACGACATGGGATATCACTAGAAAGCAATGGCACTAAGTATCAACACATGTATTACACTTGTATGTGATTCCAATCTTGTGTCATAAGCTATTGCCCTTATTTTCACCTATCACCATTATTGAGTAGTGTGTATATTCCCTTTATTTCCCTAATCAACATTGTGGAATAGTAATAAGTAGTATGTGTTCATTACAGATAGCTTAGGTAGTACTTCAATATCAGTTTGGTTATCGTATACAATAAGCGCTACTTAGTGTTATATATGGTTTATATGTAAGTTCAAGCTCAAAGCTATGATACTAGCTCTATGGGTATAATCAATACAGATCCATATATTATGCATATTACTCAGTTGTATCAATACATTTAAACACGCTATCTCAAAAACATAGGCTCTATCTAAGTTATTCACATACATCGCATGTGTTCACTTTCAATACTATGATTCCAGTCAAAGTTGATCGACACTAATATAGAAGTAATATGTATGTAACTATAATGTAATCCCAATAATCTTTCCCTATTTTATAGATATAGTTATACCCTTATTACACATTGAACAATGGGAAAGCAAGCTCATACCAATCATTACTAAGGATAGAATCAAACAACATACTAACTAGGATATCATAACCACTCTACTGTGAATAGCTTGATTATGGTTGAAATGTAACTATTTACAAGCTAATATGATACAATGAAAGAGAAATGGTATTTAGACTGATAAACTAACTATCACCTTTGTTATGACTAAAGGTAAGAAAGAGCCATATTCAAGTATGATGCAGAGTGATATTGGTCTATCACATTTACTGTTGAATCATCACTATTTACATAATAAGTAACATTGAATACATTTGTTGTATCCCTATGCTCTATTGGTCTAATGATTTGCTTACACTAATACAAGAGCTTAGGATTAGTATAAAGCTCGGTTCAATATTGTAATCATATTGATATGCTATGTTCTCACTATTACACATATTCAAGCTTGTAACTGCATTGGTATCATATAAGGATTCACATTCTTCTTAGTTATAAATATCCCTAATAAAGAAAAGATCAATATTACAAACCCTTATGACTCAACATTATAAGGTTATACAACCTTTTCGCATGGTTAATGCAACTAGTATTGACCCATGTTTAGAGTTAACATAGTAACCCTTTAAGGAATACTAGTATTATGCATAGTTAATACTATTCAATGGTAATAGTTATGGAAACAAGAGTCACCCTTGTCACAACAGATCTCATATCTCTTATCCTTGTTGATCTCTTTGAGTTGCCTCATATTTGCACTGTTCATTTCCTTATATTCCCATATCTATGGTATGATCATACAGTAAAGCTTCACACTGTATGGAGAAAATAAGGCATATAGAATACCATGCAATTTGTAACTAGTATCTATGCCATATTAGTGTAAATACAAAGGGTAATAGATCACCAAAGCTAATGTATAGAGGTTAAGCAAGTTGTTGCATAACTAGTAGTAACCCATATAAGCTAGTTGATGTCCGTAATGAGTTACTCATAGTAATATTATGCAAGCTATCGAAAAAAATGTATATCACTATCTATGCAACTTTGAACACCATGTATAAGCTAGTCTTGTAATAGTGGATATTAAGTAACTACACATTCAATAGAAAACGTAGATTACATTAAGTAGTGTAAGTATTGATGAGGAATCCTAGCATGCTTTATCACATAAAAATTGTAACTAATGGTATTGATTACAACTTCGTAACTAACTATACTTAGTGTAATGATTCCACTTATTATGTAAATTACATGGATCTCTATTCTGTGTAAGCTCATTGTAACTAGTGTTCTATGTTGTAACTATACAGTAAGTGTGTTTGTTGTTTTCTCATTGTAACTAGTATTCTATGTTGTAACTATACAGTGAGTGTGTTTGTTGTTGTAACTATACAATAAGTGTGTTTGTTGTGCTCATTTATCATAGCTCTTATATGATAGTAAGAGTTAAAGCAATGGTGTTAATACTGATAAGAGTAACATTCAAGCTCATTCTATATTGATTACTTAGCTTAATGCTGATATCGAGTAATGAATCCACTTATTATGTAAATTACATGGATCTCTATTCTGTGTAAGCTCATTGTAACTAGTGTTCTATGTTGTAACTATACAATAAGTGTGTTTGGTGTTTTCTCATTGTAACTATACAGTGAGTGTGTTTGTTGTTGTAACTATACAGTAAGTGTGTTTGTTGTGCTCATTTATCATAGCTCTTGTATGATAGTAACAGTTAAAGCAATGGTGTTAATACTGACAAGAGTAACATTCAATCTCATTCTACATTGATTACTTAGATTAATATTGATATCAGGTAATGTAAGTTGAAACCAATGCTATCACATTAGATGTTTTAAGATTCCATAAGGTGAAAAATAACACATACATTTTTAATGAAGTGTAATTTGAACTATTAGTTTTCAGGACTATGTTTGTAAATGGACATGGCCGAATATGGCCCTGTCCATGTACAGGGATAGGCCCGAATTTGGGCCTCTCCCTGTACATGGACAGGCCCGAATATGGATCTGTCCATTTACAGGGACAAGCAAGAATTCGAGAATGTCCCTGTATAAGGACAAAGACATATTCAAACCTGTCCATGTATAGGGACATGCCTGAATTCGGGCATGTCCCTGTACATGGACAGGGATGAATATGGCCCTGTCAAAACTATAAAAATTGCAAAAATTAAAACTACATTATTAAAACAACAACTATAACAAAAATTAAAACTAAAACTTATATTAAAACACTTCATATCATTTTTTTCCTAACTCTTCATAACTCTAAAAAATTAAAAAAAATATCAAGTTTACTAAAAAATTAAATTTTTGGAAATTTAGAGTTTTGACAGGGCCATATTCGACCATGTCCATGTACAAGGACATGCTCAAATTCAGGCCTCTCCCTCTACATGAACAGGGCCGAATATGGCTCTGTACATGTACAGGGTCGAATATGGGCCGGTCAAAAATCTAAATTAAAATCTAAATCTAAAATTTAAAACAAAAACTAAAATTTAAAACAAAAATCTAATATTAAAACTAATTCAAAAACAAAACAAAAACAAAATCCAAATTGGAACTTACTTGATAGCCCATAGCTCAAACGTCCTCCTGACCGCAGTAGTAACTAACAAGCAACAACAACGTCTGCCCGTCCGCCCTAAGATGCAACGTCCGCCCTCAGCTGCAACGTCCGAGCGTCCACAACGCTCACAATGTCCACAACGCTCACAACCTCATCAACTCGTAAAAACGGTTGCATGAGCGATGTTGTTCAAATATATAAACACATTTTTAGCCGAAAGACTGTTTCTGCTGAAAGAAGCTTTCGATTGAAAATATGTCATCGGATGAAAAAAATCGGTTCGGCTAAAATCGTACACGAAAATTGAGGGTGTCGTCACAACACTGTTCGATTTAACATTCCAAGGTTCGACCGAAAAAATAGTACTTTCAGTGGAAAGAAATATTTGTTCGACCGAAAAAATGTCTTTCGGAATTTTTGAGATCCAACTGTCACGAAAGTGTTACCCACCTTCATGAATTTACCCCATAACGGTTCGTTTTAGGGGATGCCCCCTTATTGGTGCGTTATAATACAAACACACTAGTAACAAGGTAGACAAAGCTAAAAATAGAGCATCGATGTGTTAAATTCACCAAAATGCACTGATGTTGTTAACATAGTTGCACTGGGACAACTATTTAAAAAATTATCATAGTGTTGTGTCTTTTAAAATGTGCATGTTACCTTTGCATCATAAAAGACAACACACCGTTAAAAAACATTTGGTGCTCCAAGGAACATAAAGTACCAATGTGTTTCATATAACAAAGCGCACCACTTGGTGTATTAGTTAAAAATTCTATTAAAGTGGTGCATTATGTAGAACCAACCACACTGCATTACATAGTTCATATGTAAAATGGCATTGCGGCACATTTTGTATGATAACCTATAACTGATGTGTTATATAACACAACACACCTCTATATATATCGTTGCTCTACTAACAATGACACATTGGTGTGTTAAATTTAACACACCACTATTCGATGCCTTATGTATGACATAGAACACCAATAACGGTGCTTATTAACTTTTGTAATAACACCGGGTACTTTTTCACTTTTTGTTTGAAACATAAATTAATTTCAGTTTTTGATAAATACAAATTAGTTATATAAGTTTGTGTTTTATAATTTAAATTTGTTTTATCTATATATGTGCCTAAAAAGAATTTTATGTGAATCATATACGATGACGACGAGCATAGTAGCAACAACAACAAAAAGGAGAAGAAAAACAATTTAATTCACAAACTTTATATGCAAAGCCCGACAATTAAATTTTGTGGAAGTTTTACTTTGCAGAGGTAAAAACAGAGGTCACTCTTTGGTTCCTCTCATAATTTAGTGCATGGAATCGATCCTCTGCCACTTCCTCAGTGATTTGCCTCACATATCCTCCTCTTTGAGCCACTTGACTTTCTCTAAGATATTGTCCTTGTCATTCATGTAGCCATAATATGAACCTGCGTCAATTCACTTGCAAATCACATGCCTACACCTCCTCTTCTTCGCCTCAATGGGGCTTATCAAATATCTCTTTGAGGATGGGGAGGTATTTATTAGCCCCAAAGTATCTATAATTGGGGTCCTTTCCAGTGGCACCAGACACATCAACATCATTCCCTTCCAAGTCTGTCATCTTGGCCCCTACTTTGGCATAATTATGATTGCCAAGCTCTACGATCAAATCTTCCCAGTTCCCCTTTTCCCTAATCAACAAGAAATATCACTGGTGGATTTCTTGATTATAATACCGTGTCAACCTCAAGAATGACCTAAGGTCCATATCATATATTTAATAAAAGTTAAGAAACACATTTGGAAAAATAATTAAAATGATTCGTAAGTTTTGTCATCATGCCTTATCACTAAATATTAAGCATTGCCTTGGCCTCGACCTGCTCCTCCATGATCCTTGCTCATGTACTTACTAAGAAGCTCATGTTTCTTCTTCTCCACAACCATGCAGACAGTCACTTTCTCATCCGGAAGGGGCACATGGGAAACAAACTTTTGCTCTCTTTGTTGTTGGCTTCCCTTGTCCCACTCTCCCATTTCTTCAGCTACATCCTCCTCTTCCTTGAATAGGACCAACTTAATGGCAATGAACTCCACGCTCTTGATTGTCAACCTGACTTCCCTCTAGATAGACTCGATCCTTTTCCACTCCCTCGATGCTCTCGCCCGCATCTCCTCCTCCGTGGGCCGCTCGAATTTATCCAAGATACCATTATTGTCATTCTTGTAGCCATAATAACTAACATCAATTTTCTTGTAAATCTCATACCTAGACCTCCTCTTCTTTTCCTTGGGGGGATTATCGAGTAGCTCTTTGATGTCGGGGAGGAATTTCGCAGCCCCACTTGTACAATTGGTTGTTGGAATATTATAACATGTTGGTATCTATCCAATAACACGAAACAAAGTCAACTCTCTATTTGTGTGTTTGATTTACAACTCAATAATAACTTGAACTGATCTCACTTGCAGATTTAGGCATCCAATGGGCATGGAACAAAGTGAACTGTTGACTTTGCTCCATGCCCATTCGATGAACCAATATGAAATCAAGATAAAGATTCCCTCAATAATATAACGATTTTGTAGTTTCTTGCATTGTTTTTCTATATCTTCACAACTAACATCTTAGAGATGTGGTGTAGTGGTGTTGCAATTAATAATTAGTGAAAAAAAAATAATTTTGGGTGATTGGAGTCATGTCTACCCATCTATTTGTTTTTTTCCAAGGGTTGTTGAAAGTTCTTACTAATATTGATACAAATTTCACTATGACATCAAACGTTGGAAATGGTGATGATTTTTCAGAGCTATATGCATTTAAGTGAACAACCCTATTGATCCCCACAACACTACATATAACGAACCTTATTGTAGTTGTTGTTGGTGTGTCTAATACCATTAATAATGGATATGAGTTGTTGGTGGTGTATCTAATGCCATTAATAATGTATATGGGTTGTGAACTTCTCTATTTAATTATTTTTTTTCCAAATAATTGTGTAATTTTATCCTTTCCTAAAATATTTAATAAAAACATCTACAGTTATTACAATTATTATTGTTTCTATAACAAAAAAATATTATAAAACTTTTTCTATATCAAGATACTCTATTTACAATAGAATTATTAATGTTTCTATAATGAAAACATATCATTCCATATGAGGATGCTCTATTTACAATGCTTCTCCTAATGTTCAAATCCCTTCAAAACCAATGTATCTATTTACACAATCTCAATTTATCAAGACATAAGACATTACCACTTTGATACTCTTGTTAAATAAAAATATTATTACTTAATTAAAAGTGTAATAAACTCCACCATATACCACTATCTCACATCTTAATAAAAGTACTTCCATTATTATTAGACAGGTTACAACCAACCTTCTCCACCGGTCTCCCCTCGTTAGTCGTGATATCATAATATATACTTTTAATACATAGAATTTTCTAAGCAATTTAATGAATGCTTCACACGCCAGAGGAAAAAGATATTATGAATTGCTTTTTCAAATTGAAAGGTGGACGAAGAGCCGGGTATTCATTTTCATGACACAAGGGGTCAACGGAAACGGGCAGCGCGGCTTGAGGGGAATTAGGTGAAAGCCACCTTCCCTAACTTGCATATGTAAGTGCTCTACGCGCATATTTAGATTCACTTCGGCTCGAGGGGAATTAGGTGAAAGTCCACTTCCCTAACTTGCATATGTAAGTTCTCTACGCGCATATTTAGATTCACTTTTTTGGGTTTAATGGATTTAATTCAAGGATTTCAAGTGTGTGTTTCTTTAAATCATAATTTATAGAAGGTGGTAAAACTTATCATAATTTAGTTGTGAATTGGTATTCAAGATAATCATCGGCTATCCTTAAATACAAGTTGATTCATATAATTTAAGGAAAGTCACACCACCTAAAATAATTTATTAGTTGTCTGTAAGGAACACTTTCGGTACTATTACCTGTCTTTGGGTCTTAGACCGTTAACCTATTTGCTTACATCCAAGAAAGAAGAGTTCTTAGCCAATTAGACGTAGTTTTAGGTCTTAGTCCATGACCAAAAATAAGGTCTTAACCTAGATAGTATATACAAGAAAGCCAATATTCCTTGTTGTCATCGTTGAAACTACCTCCAATGGAGTTATGTGCTTTCTAATAACATCTAACCTTAATTACATACATGAAAATAAATACTACCCAAGTTGTAATTGAACTCCTTACCTAAAAACGAGTTAAATTTAATATGTGATGCACACAATACTTTTATATTATTGATATTTTTAACATTACAAAGGCTATTTTATTCATTATAAAACATGGATTAGTGCACAGTTTTGATGCTATCACACTTTAATGGTAATGGAAATTGGAAAAGTAAGCATCCTTCATTATGAAATGTAAACAAATTGACGTAACATTTTTTTTCTAAGAAAAGCCATTGCAATTTTTATTTCATTATAAAATGAAAGCCATATTTTTCAAATACTAAAAGTGTGAAATAAAAAAATATAAGTATAGGTTCATATTGCACTTACAAGAGTACAATGCTGTATTTACAAGATTAAAATTACATAATTAATGTATATTTCATTTTTTTTTTCTTTCAAAACTAATTTTATATTGAGCTTTTTTTCCTCCTCTTCTTTTTAATTTCTTGCTACCTCAGTGAAGGAGTCACAATAACTAATTATATATCAGATGGTGTTAATGCTTGAAATGAACCATTCAAGCAAGATAGTCAAACACCCTTGCACAACTTGCTTGAATAGTCAAATGCCCTTGCACAACTGTAAAGGGGAAAAACAGGGATGGAAACCTAGGGTATGCTTTAAGCCCTAACCTAGTAGACTATATGGTTAGGTTTATTAGCCAAGCTAGTTAGCAAAGTCTTTCCCCTTAAGGGTACTAATCCTCTAGTGATGTGTGCACAATTTAAAAAAAAATGCCTTATGTTAGTGATTGCTTCCTTTAAAGTGCAAATAAAATACGAACCTAGTTCTAACAATTATTAAACTAGCAAAAATGCAGAAATAAACTAAAGAATTCATTAGTTACTCAGTTAAACAAGGATTGTAGCATTAAAATCTAAATAAAATAATGTTGGAATACCAAAACCGTATTATGTATGAAAGGAGAAATGTAAAGCAACAAGCAATGTTAAATTCTGAAGACTAAAATTTTTGCAATTAGTTGTTAACTGTTGAGATTCAACAAGAAGATCCTAGTGAAAATTATGCACCTACACTAGGATGGAGCCTCAAGCTATTTTTAGGTGGAAATCTATTTTTAGATGATGAACAAATTCTATTATAGATGATGCCTATTTATAGATGGTGAGCAAATTCTATTTATAGATGTATGTTGACTATTATTATCCCTTAATAATAGTTGGACAATAAATATTAGTCTATTCTCAATGAGCACTTGGAAATAATTAACTAAAGTGGCAAATCAGTTAGTTATAGGAAATTTGAGTTCAAAGGTTGACTGGTGGGACATGCAAGTCGAATTAGTTGTAACTGAGTGATTCGAAGTTGTAACAGAGTTATATGTGTAGTTATGTGAGTTGTAAAGTAGTTTAACTCAGTTAAGTGAGTTAAGCTTAGTTGTACTAGTTGTAACTGAACTTACACTAGTGAGAGATCAGTGAATTAATTATTAGTTAATTCACAATCAGTGATCTCACATGCAACTGAAGATTTACCATTGTTAACTACATGCATGTCAGATCTAGTGGAGACCCAGTTGAGATAACAAGTGAAAGGGACAATTTGACTATCAATTGTGACAATAGTGAGTGCACTTATGAAACCACACACAGTGGATGTTCCCATGAGGATTGCGCAGCCTAGGCAAGAGAAATTCATTCATTGTAGGGATTTCCATCAGCAGGGATTGTGTAGAGGAGGCAGGTTGTCTGGAAGCAGTAAATTGGCACATGAATTTGTCAATTTTTGTATGACAGTGTGAGACGGTTGTATATTGTACTAAGAGCTCTTGGATTAGAGTTTTGAATGAGATTGTTTCATGATCCATGATATATACATAATATATGATAGTGGGGTTTTTAGCTTTATGTTTTCCCAGTAAAACATATGTGTTATGTATGATTGATCTTTCTTCTTGATATTGCAATTGGCATTCGTGTTTTAAATTCTGGAAGAATATTAGTAGAAGCTATTCTATATTTAACAGTGTCATATAATTGTTAGATTAGGAGAATCCGGGCAATACATAATTTGTATTAAAATTTCTACATGGTATCAGAGCACAGGAAATTGCAGAAGCTGAGTTTGTGATTGGATAGAATTCGAATTTGCAGAAAGACTTTCTTAGTGCTACAACTGATTCAAGATCGGAATGGATTTCAATGGCTTGAGATTAGAGTATGCACTCGAGGGTAGCTCAAACTACATTTCTTGGAAGGACATGATGGAGGCAGTACTCGAAGACAATGGCTTAAAGGAATTCATTGACAAAGATGTTCCTAAGCCAGATGCTGCAGACATTGCAAATATTGATGCATGGCAAAAGAAAGTGGAAAAGGCGAGGAGGATCCTGTTGGAGGGAGTACGAGACCACATTGTCTCAAGCCTCCATGGGAAATTCACACCATATGCAATGTGGAAGACTTTGACAAATCTACTCCAAAACAACAACGACCATAGGAAATTGGCACTCAAAGATAAACTCAGGAAGATGAAGATGGAGAAGGGCGACTCCATTCCAAAATATCTCACAAAGTTTGTCCAATGTCGGGATGAGTTGGGGAGTGTGGGAATAACAATCGCTAATGATTATTTGGTGAGCTTGGCTCTCCTAGGACTTCCCAAGAATTGGCACAGTTATTAAGACTCTGTCAATGGAAGGGAAAAAATGCCAGATTGGGAACGACTATGGTCGTATTTGGTGCAGGAGGAGTTCAGGTAGAACACCAGAGATGGCTCTTCATCAAAGCATGATGATGAAGAGGATTGTGCTTTGGCTGCCAAGGCAAGGAAAGGGAAGGGGAAGAAATTCCATTCAAAATTTGAGTCTAAAGGCAAGAAGTTGGATTTGTCCAAAGTGAAGTGTTTTCACTGTCACGAACATGAGCATCTCGCTACTAACTGTCTGCAAAAGAAGAAGAACAAGAAGGCTACTGAATCTGCAACTGGTGAGGCCCTTGTCTCACAATTTGAACTTGACTTCTCCTTGATCACATGCATGGCGTCAAGTGCATTGGGATCGGTGTGGTATTTGGATAGTGGAGCTTCCTTCCACATGACAGGAGATAAGGATATTTTCAGTGACTTGGAGGAGAAATATCTCAAAATGCATATCGAGATGGGCGACGATGGACAATACAGTGCAAATGGAATTGGTACCATTACCTTTCAGAGGGAGTTAGGTAAACCATTTCAATTGAAATATGTTATGCATGTTCCAGGTGTGAAGAAAATCTTGGTATCAGTCGCAATGTTGGAGGATAGAGGCTATGATGTTGTTTTTAGCAATGGAAAATATTTCCTGTGAGGATAGAGGCTATGATGTTTTTAGCAATGGAAAATCTTTCCTGTGACACAAAACAATGGGTCAAGTCAAGAAGATAGGTATTCGAGTTAAGAATCTCTACAAGCTGGAGGTAGATGGTTGCGTTGCCATGAGGGGCAAGGCAGAAAAAGTGGTGAGCCAGGATGAGGGAAAATTATGGCACAGACGATTGGGCCATCTTCATCATGGAGCCTTGAAAATCATGCAATAAATATCTACTGGACTTCCAATGGGAACACTTGCTCAGTTAGATCAGTGCAAGGGTTACACCATGGGGAAGTATGTAAATTTCAACTTTCATGAAAAGGAGAACTGTGCTTCGGTGATCCTGGAGAGAATTCACACAGACGTGTGTGGACCATTCTTGGTTGCTTCAATAGAAAAACGTAAGTATTATGTTATTTTTGTTAATGAATTTTCTCGTAAATGCTGGATCTTCTTCATGGAGAAGAAGGATCAAACATTCTCAAAGTTCTGTGAGTTTAAAGCATTGGTGGGGAAAGAGTCGGGGAAGAAAGTGAAGGCTCTAAGGAGCAATAATGGTGGAGAATACATCTCTAACGAATTCAAAGACTTCTGCAGCAAAGAAGAAATTCAAAGAGAACTCATAGCGCCTCATAACCCATAGCAAAATGGGGTCGCGGAGAGGAAGAACAGAATGATCGTGGGTGTAGCACGAGTGATGTTTCATGATCAG
>JASDQU010354095.1:0-12032 GCA_032191745.1 Picea mariana
CCTTTTGTTTTTATCCAGTACTTTTTTTATTACGTTTACTAGGCTCTTGTTAGATGATTGAGCCAATCCATTCCCCTGAGGGTAATAAGCAGTGGAATGGCCGAGAACGATACTGTACTTCTGGCAGAAATTGATCATAGCCATGAATTTGAAGGCCTGGGTGTTATCGGTAACAATCTTTCGGGGACACCTGAATCTCAACAAGATGTTATCTTCCAAGAAGTCGATTACGACCGAGTCTGTTTCCCTTTTGGTTGGAATTACTTCCACCCACATTGTAAAATAATATGTGGCTGTTAAGATCCATTTATGCTGAGCATTGGAATGGGGATTAATTTCCCCTATGAAGTCTAATCCCCATTGTTGAAATGGGGCTTTAGTTTTGACTGGAACGAGTGGTAGTGCAGGGAGTTTCTGCTTACCAGCGAATATTTGACATGAGTAATAGGCACATACTTTGGCATTGACATCCAAAAATAGTTTTGGCCAATAGTATCCATCCCTCAGGATCTTGTAGGCTGTGGCTCTCCATGCATGGTGTCCTCCATAGATTCCTTCATGAAATTCTTCTATAACCCGTGGAGTTTCCGACTCAACCAAACAGACTAGTAAGAACCTGAGTGGATTCTTCCAATATAGTTGATTTTCGGAGATACAATATTTTGCTGCATCGAGTTTTAACATTCTGCATTTGGCTGGTGTTAGTCCATCTAGACATTTTAGGTTTAACAAATAGAAAACTATATCTTTGTACCATTCTGACGACATGAATTTTTCTTCAACCTTGCTTGGATGTGTCTGTTCATCTGGTTCTTGCAAATGTTTGTCTTCGTCTTCCCCTTGTAGGTAGTTGATGTTAAGATCTCTAAGGTTCGATTCAGCCAAGAATTTGCCCAGACCCTGCCCCTTAATCAATTTAGTAGGCTTGACTTTCAGATCAAATTCTTGTATTTTAGCGAGCCAGCACCCTCGTTTTCCATCACTATATGGCTGTACCAATATATCTTTCACAACACTGGTTGGTACGTACGCGATAATTTTTGAATGCAGAACGTAATTTCTAAAAGTTTTAAACGCTTTCACCATTGCGTATGCCTGTTTTTCTATTATATTATATTTTAGTTTGGCGTCTCTAAGGCTTTTTCTAAAAAATGTGATCGGGCGTTCAAATTCTTCATCATCTTTTTGTAGCAACACTGCAGCGATAGTATGTTCAGAAGCGAATGAGAAGATGAGTAAATATTTCAAGTAATTTGGGCTTACTAACACAGGTGCTTCACTGATGACTTTTTTAATATGCTCGAACGACGCTTTAGCCTCGGTCGTCCAATTTACTCTGCTATCCTTTTCCAGCATTCCTGTGATCAATTTGACAATCTCATCAAAATTTGGTACAAACCTTCGTAAAAATTTTATTGTTCCTAAGAAAGAATGAATTTCTTTTACATTCCTAGGAATCCTGATAGTTTGTATTGCTTCAATCCTCTTAGGATCGATCCTGATTCCATCTTTAGATACGATATGCCCCAGAATATTACCTTCCTGCATAGCGAAATGTGATTTCTTTGGGTTCAAAGATAGGCCATACCTGCGGCATTTTTCGAAAGTCTGTTTTAAATGGATTAAATGTTCTTCATCGGTTTTAGAGAAAACCGTTAAATCGTCAAGGTAGATTACTACGAACTGGTCTCTTTCTCCGATGAAAGCGATGTCCATAGCACGTTGGAATGTAGCCCCTGCATTCATCGAACCAAAAGGCATTTTGTCATACATGAATGTACCCCATGGTGTGGTGAAAGAGGTTTTTTCTCTGTCTAGCTCATTCATGGCGATTTGGTTGTACCCAGAAAACCCATCTATCATAAACATTCGATTTTCTCCAATTACCCTTTCTAGGACGTGGTCCATTTTGGGGAGCGGATAATTATCCTTAAGAGAGGACCTGTTCAAGTTCCGGAAATCCACACATAGTTTGATTTCTCTGTTCTTTTTTCTGACAAGGACTAAATTTGCCACCCAGTCTGAGTACCTTAGAGGTACAATTATTTTCGCATCTAAAAGCTTCTTAACTTCCTTTTCAACGATGGGCAACAAAATGGGGTTAAATTGCCTAATCTTTTTCCTAAAAGGCTTGACCCCGGGCTTCAACAGTATCTTGTGTTCAATTATGGAAGTATCATACGTTCAAAGCTCTTCATTGGACCAGGCGAAAACATATGTATACTGTTTGAGTAGGTCTCTGTATTGGTCTTTTACCTTAGGAGGGAGGAATTTAGATATCTTTACTATCCTAGATTCTTTTTCAGTTCCTATGTTGCAATCCTCCACTTCTTTTGGTTGGGGCTGCAAAGTGGATTTCACAGGTATGTTGTTTTGGTCGAAGAGTCTTTCTAAAGAAATTAATCCTTTCGGGATCTGGTTGTTTTTAAGGACCAACATGCGATGATCCGCTATTTTATCTCGAAAGGTTTCAAGATCTTCACCCTCTTGCATAATCCACGTCGGGTCGTTTTGGTTTTCTTGGTCTGGATAAGTCTCGGAGAACTCACCTATTGCCATAAGAAATTTCTGAATTTGTTCATCATCTTCAAAAATCTACCAGTGTCTGACATTGTTAGGTATTGAGGGTTTATATCTGATTTCAATATGATATTTCAGTTTAACGTTTCTGGGAGGAGAAAAAGTTGAGGCTTCCTTAGCCAATGCGTCGGCATGTAGATTCTATGTGCAAGGAATAAAATGGACTTTTATAGATGAGAAAAAATTCTCCATCAAATCCCAAGCACAATTTCTGTATGTTCTTAGTCTGGGATGCTTGGCTTGGTATTGTCGGTTTACTTGTCTTACTATCAATTCAGCGTCACCGTAAACCTCCAAGTTTTTTATATTTAACTTCTTTGCAGCCTCTAACCCTAAGATTAATGCTTCATACTCACATACGTTATTGGTGTAATCTATATCCCATTGCAAACGATACAAGAAAGGAACAATAAACTTACCTTCAGGCGCTACTAAAAGTATGCCAACACCAGCTCCTTCAGAAGACGAAGCACCATCGAAGTACATTTTCCAGATACCACCTTTGCATAGTTCTTCAGTCAAGGGGTTAAGATATTCTTGCTTCATATCAAGTTCTTCTGGACACCCATCTAAACCATCATCAAATGACAATATGCAATTCCCCAGATCTTGGTCTGCAACATAAATGGGAAAGTTATTTGGATTCTGAGGATCACTGACAGTATATGCCAATCTTGTTTCCATGTACAACTGAGCAAACTGACCACCGAATATAGGAATTGTGGCATATGACATGTCCAATTGTAGAGACCCCCCAACTTAGCTCCCCACGATCTGGATAACAACATACCATATTTGGGAGGAATATCCGCAATAACCACATCCATCAAGATACTCTTGACCGAGACCTGAGCCAGGGTAACAAACAGATCTTTTATCATTCCCATACATTTAACCTTTCTCGAATCGAAAGAGTATAGATCTCCATAGGGTATAGTGATCTGGAGGCCTAGCCTTTCCATTATAATTTTGGGAATAACATTATGTGAAGCCCCGGAGTCTAACATACAGTTATGCAGTAACAGATCATGTATATTCAGGGTGATATAGAAAGGAGCGGCATTATCTTTAGATCTCTCAAAATGAGGTTCAAAGGTGATGTTAGGTCTGTCGTCTTCTAGGTTGATAACATCAGAGTGACTTTCTGACTCATAGACACCCTTTATTTTGACGATTTGCTTCCGATAAGTGGGGTATTTTGCTAATTCTACCAAAGGAATCGGTATCTTAATTTTATTTAATTCATTTTTGAAATTGAAAGATAAATTTACCTTGTCTGTTTCTTTGGTTAAGACTTCTGATCTTTTCCTTTCCGACTTATTTGTCTGGACTATTTTATCATTTGTGATCTTAGCTGAAGATATAACTTTATCTACTGGTTCAGTTTCTTTTGTTTGGGTTTCAACTTTTTTCACGTCGCACTCTTGAGTTTTTGCTACCTTGATTTTATTGCTGGGTAACAATGTTTCTTCTAAAGGAGGTTCATGAGCTTGACCCCTTTGAAGGATTTTTTTAGGTTGGTCAGTTGGGGTGGTCTTATTTTTTGATCTTAGATTGTATTTGGGTTGAAAATCAGCCGCTATCATTTCTGTTTCTGGTTGAGATATGCAGAGGTCATGGTGATCACCTTCTTCATCTTCATTAGAAGGTTGAGAGGTATTTAAAGATTTCTCATAGTTTTCCCTGGTCAAAAATGACTGGGAACATTCATCGCCGAAACACGCAACTTCATCTTCCGAATCTCCGAAATCTTGAAGGTCATTTGCTCCTATAAAATTTTCGTTTTTTAGTGGGGCTTGTATTTTTTGATCTTTATTCTTTATTGGACTTTGTTGATTTTGGGGATTTGGGTTCCTTCTGAATTCCCTTTTGTTAGAAGAATCATCTTTAGCCTGATCCAACTCCATCCTAGAGATTTTGTTAGACAGTTCTTTAATTATTCGGGCCATATCATCTACTCTGTCATCGGTATGTCTATTTGACCCCGAAGGACCTGCTGGTTCCCTATAGCGTCAATTTTCTCGGTTGATTGTTTCTACTTTAGCCTTTAACTTTCCTGAAGCCATCATATTAGATTCTATTTCGACAACATTGTCTTGCATTCTATTTAGGGTGGCTCCTCTTCGTTCTCGCAAAAGTAGAGCAAAATCAGGTTCGAAAGCTCCCGCAAAGGTTACTTTGGCTGAGGGTTCGGAGGGTTTAACAGCGGCTGGAATTTTATTATACAGTTTGTTAAATCTCAGAATAAATTCCATTACTGTTTCTGAGTTCTTTTTCTTTAGAGACCCAAACTCGGTAAGGTAATATAAGTGATATTTTCACTCTCCCCATTGTCTGAGGAAAGCATCTTCCAACGCATCATATGTCCGAATAGAGGCTGCAGGAAGGCTCATAAACCAAGTTCAGACCTGTCCTTCAAAGGTCTGTACAAGAAGTCTCGAATAAACATCCTCATGCTCAATACCACAGATGTCTGCGAACTGGTCAAAAAAGTTTATATGCTCAGTTGCGGTTAGATCTCCCTCCCCAGTGAACTTAGGAAGATTTTTGATGTAGTTGTCAGGTAAATCATGAAGGTGAACGGGTAAAACTAGGGGAGCGTATCTCACTGATACTTTTGCAAATACTCTAGGAGGAGGGACATTCGGTTGTCCTCCACCTCCTCCTCCAATGCCTACCATCGACTTGGGAGTAGGAAATGAGGGTGTAACACACTCTTTTGAATAAGGTGAGACTGGGAAATTCTGTTGAAGAAAGGTTGGTATGTCAAATGACAACGATCTTTCTAAAGAACCTTTTCCCTTGTTTATAGATGGGAAAGTCTGATGGATCTCACTTCTAAATTCAGAGTAGTCTGTTTGCAGATCTCTGGTATCAGACAGAGGGCTGCAGGAAGTATGAGGTTTTGAAGGGCATTTAGTCTTTAAAAGTGGGTTTTTGGGCTTACGAATGGTAGCAGTTGCCTCAGACGAGCCTCTCGCTTTTAAAAATTTTTCAGGATCATTAATAAGCGTAATCAGCTTGCCATCTGGGTTCTGTCTGGTATGCTTTCTACTAGATGCCAGTTTGTGTTTCAGTGGAGTCACCAAGTGAAAGATTTTTTTAAAAAAGCCTTAAAACTGTGTGTACTCTATGTTCACTATCAAAGAGCAACACTATCAATGAAATAGTTTGTCGTTTTCCTAGGGAAAAAGATTTCGTAACTTCGTGTCCCCGGCAACGGCGCCAGAAAGATGTTGTTCCTAAATCTGTACTTAAGGATTAGAAGTACAGTGTCAAGGCATCCGAAAGTATGATGAAGGTTGATGAAGGATTATACTAACCTTCGGTATGAGAAACTAAGGAAGATTTCTACGTTCTCGTCGTCTAGCTTCCAACTGCCCTTGAGCAGTTATATCATGCTCAATGGCTACCCATGAATGCTCGAGTTCTTCCCGGGTGTTAGCAGTTTTGAGGATTGTATCGAAAAGATTTAAAGCAATATGTGTTTTATTAGATAGCCCGAGTTCAATATTAGGTTGTGTAGGTACAGGTACATTCATTGATGAACAATAACTGTCGGAAATAATTTAAAGAGAGATTTCAGCGTTGTTTCAATTTGGTCGAATTAAAGAGAGATTTTTATGTTTTCTGAATGAAATAAAGATTGCAACAGAAGGCCCTTTCCTGTAACTGCATTATATTTTAATAAAAAAGTGTAATGATAAAGAAAGACATTTATCTGCGTATAACATGAGGTTCCTGTCAAAAGAAAAGTCACATATAAGTAGAAGAAGAAATTGGTGAGAAAATAACCGACGTAGCCGAGAGTAAACGTAGAATTCTGAAAATGTGAATTGGTCTTACACCCGTTGATAGCCGATGCAGAGGAAAAAAAATAGACAGAGACAAAAAACCAGAATTCCTTTGTTATAGTAGTGGTCATACTAAATTATAACAAAGCACGTCAGTTATGAATGAACAAAATGAAATGAAACATAAAACACAAAGAAGCAAACTTGATAATACAGTCTGGACGGAATCGAGAATCTTCAAATTGCTTGTATATTAACTTCTTCCAATGTAAAACTCTATTACAATTGATACCAAAAAGGTCCAGCCCCTTGTTCTTCTTTTTGTGATCTATTTATACAAATTTTCCCTCTCCTATTCTATTTTCAAAAAGTGCCAGGTGCTTGCCTTTATGTGATTTGGTGCATATGATACATTTGTTCGTAAACTGGATAGAAGCTGTGACGGTTCCGTTTGGCAGCTGTTAGGAGCAAAATCACTCCATCTCTTCTACTCTATTTTCAAAAAGTGTCAGGTGCTTGTCTTTGCGTGGATTTGGTACATATGATACATTTGTCCACGAACTGAGATACAAGCTGTGAAGGCTCTGCTTGACAGTTGGCCTCAGCAAAATAGCACTCTCGAGCCAGCTGTGGAAGTTTATCACCTATTTGTGCATCAATGATGTGAAGAGCACTGAGTAGCGCGCTTGGTTGAATCAAATGTTTATCAACTTGAGCCATATCTACCCTTTCCATCTTAGAGATATATGTCGAATCTCTTTCATTCTTCTCCTTTAGATCAAGGGAGATCTGATCTATATTCATCTGCCTTAGCGTCTCTGAGTCACCTCCATTCTCCATTTCTAGTAGCTCGCCATCTATGGCATTGAAAGCTTCTTCTAATGAACAAGTTACATTTTGAGCCTGTTCCTTGCTTAAGGCAATATTATGTTCCCAGTCTTTTAACAAAATATTACCTCTTGTTTGTTCAGCGATAGTGAGCCCTAGAGAATCTATGGAAAATCTGTTGTTGGTAACTATCACTGCCTCTTGAAAAGTTACCTGAGCATCCTCTGCATTCCTTTCCTTGACAGTCAGATTCTCTGAAATACGATGAATTAACACGCAGTCTTCTCGGATCAACCCTACTTTGTCTAACAGACTTTGTTGCACGGAAGAGATCTTGCCCCTGATATCAATCGCCCAGGATTTAAACCCTTCGACGTCAATGATTTTGCTCTCAGCAACCTCTAACTGAGCCTGTAGCTTTGTGATCATATTCCTCTGCTGACCAGCCTGCACCTGACCTTCTCGGATCACCGAATGTGCTTTCTCCAACTTGACTTTGAGCGTTTCTATCTCATTTTTATCAGCCAATCTAGCCTGTTCCATCTCTGTGTTGGCCTGGCCCTTGGCATTTTCTGTAGCTGTAGTCAATCTAGCCTCAAGGATCTTGATGAGGCGATTTTTTCTTTTTAATTGGTGATTCATCTGCCCAACCGAGAATTGATTCGCCGAAGCATAAGCACCCAGTGTTCCAGCGATTTCAGTAGCAAGATGGTCACTTTTTTTGTTCTTACCATCTGTCATGATTTTGTATTTTTTAACAGTGGACTCTCCCTCTTGATAAAATTCTTGCTGCATTACAGCTTTTCTCTTTTTGTTGAAAAAGAATTCATTAGGAGGGAGTTCCTCTGCCCTTATAGGCCTCGGTTCTTCACCAAATATCCATCCCTCGCTAACATCTACCTGTGCCCACTGCAAGGGTGTGACAGAGGAGATGGGTTCTCCTATTTGCTTTGTTGATTCTTTTGGAGTATTGACAGGGTTATGTTCTTTTGGAGTATTTGGGGCTTCTTTTTCAGTCACTGCTATCTGCTTTCTCGGCGGGTCCAGAATTTTTCCTTCAGCCTCCGAATTCTGTTTTCTTGGAGGGTCTGGAGTTTTTTCCTCAACCTCCGAACTCTCTTTGCTTGGAGGCTCTTAAGTCTTTCCCTCAGCCTCTGAAATCGGTTTGCTTGGAGGATCTGGAGTCTTTTCCTTTGTTTCCGGATTACTNTTTGTCTCGGTAATGGCCAAACCTCCCAACACAGTGGGAAGACATCTTCGCCTATGCTCTTGGAATCTTAACACAACTGTTGTGTCTTCGGGTGCTAGCGATTGGATCCGGGCTAACACCTCTTCATAAGTTTTCTCTCCTCAAAAAATGTCTTCTGAGGGGGAATTATCATGTTTGAATGTCTTAAGCCCAACATGGGCCAGATGATTGCTTACAACTTTCTGTGGATCATGTTTTTTAATCTCAATGGTGGCCAACTTTAGGTCCTCCAGAGCAGCATCCTCAGCTTTGGCATGCCCAAAATCTAACAAAGAATATGAATTCATTCGAATGGGAAAATAAGTCCATACCTTTTTTGAATAGCCCTTGAGTTCCTTGCTTACGCCTCCGATTACTGTTTTCCATGCAACCTCACGACAAGATAGTTTATCAGGAATGAGGAAAGGTAGCGCATGAGGGTGAACAGAAGCCCCGAAAACTCTGATGTATGAGAACTCTGCTTCTACATACCAATCTGTGATGCCACTCAGACCTGTTGAAATGCTATCCGATATGCAAGGTGGGGGGTGATAAAAAATAATGATGTGCAGGGGCACCATCACCCAATTGAAAATCTCGTATGGGAATTTTTCAGCTTTATTTTCCCATAATTTATCATGGTATTCGTGCACTAGTTTTTCTTGGGTTGGATTCCAAACCCAATTCATCAAGGGTAAAGGTTTCATGGAACATATCGCATCCATGATATATGCCGACATGTAAAACGCTGAGGGTTTCCCACCTGCTGTTTTCTCCAGATACTTTATGACCCTGTTGGATAAGCTATCTGAGAGCATATTTGCCCAATTGAATGAGAAACCTTCAGCGACTCGAAATATGAGAGGCACCCAAGAGACATGGAAATGCGAGGTATCTTCTCGCCCGAATAGGAAACATGCCATCATGGCCACATACTTGTACTGTGGCTCTAAAGAAGAAATAGAATAGATGCCCTGCTCATTTGCCCTGAATTTTGCGGCTCGTGAAACCCAGTCTTTGATCAAACCAGGCATGGTTTTGTCGTATTGAACGCACTCCTTTTCCTTGAAATCTTCCAAGAAATCCACACCATATGTATATTCAGATGTGGAAGGAAGCTTATACATGTATTGTAAATGCTCTGGTCAGAAAGTTCCGATAGCTACTCACCGACTGTTCATAATTGTTCTGGTGGGCAGGTCCACATGATCCAAAGCCCAACGGATCATGTCGTAGTAAGGGAGAAACCGGGGCCTGGTTTCTATTTTGTGCATCCCGGACTGGACGAATATCTTATAGATGGTGTGCAAATTGTCTCTTTCGTTGTCGTCAGAATCATCTGAGTAATCAACTAATTCTGCCTGCAGAACATTGGACACCTGCGACCAGTTGGAAATTGATTGGATACTTCGGGGTGAAGTATCAGAGATATTGTCAGAGCCCTAACTTGTAACTTCAACATTGGCCTTCGTCACTTTCCGTGGAGCCATGACTGAAGTTGGCGTTTTCGCTCTTCTGCGATAAACCTGTGTATACATGTAGAAACTAGTTCACTCGGAGAAAGGCGTGCTCTGTATTCTTATGAGAAATGTTTAAAATAAAATGAAACTCTCGTATATATTTGAAAACTCTGTACTATTCGAATTAAGTCTTTCAAATCATAATTTAGAAACAATTCATTGCGTAAATCCGATTTTTTTTATTCGTGGATTTACCCTAATTATTCATTAATGTCATCAATGTTTGGCGGCTTGATAGGCAGTCGGGTATGGAGATCAACAGGTGCTTTCGGAAATGCGCAAACCTCGATGCGCGGGACGGGACGTATTTCATTTTATTTTAAAATTTCAAATCTTAGCAACTTAAATAATTTTCTCGTTGTTCGCTGCATCGTGAATTTCCTTTAAATATTTTGACTCTTCAACTTGTGAGGCTGTGAGGGCCGACATGGATTCAATTAATAGTAATCGTGATTTGGAGCATCATTAATTGTGTAATTAATTTATTCACCATATCGCGACTCGGAAGCTCGAAGATAGATTTTTGGGAGAATGGTAAGCCAAGTCGCGATATCGCGATGTGGCGATAATTAAGGCTCAAAATACGGGAAGAAAATTTCAGATTAGGTTACTAATTAGTCTTGCCATAATCATGTCGCAACCTCATGAGTCGGGATTCTAAACTCCTTAACTTTATGAAAGAAAGTGATGAGTGGTGAAATGCCAAGCACCAAATTTAACCATGGTTAGTTTTTTGACCTTTAATCCTTGACCAAGGTTATCGCAAGAATTATCATGTACTCGGCTCTCGGGGTTGTAAGAATAGAAACTTGGGTTTGACGAATGCCAAGACGCGAATTCCCGACAACATCCATTCATGAGTTACAATATTTACCCTAGTTAAAGTCTTGGGTGAAAATTAAAGGCGAGCTCACAGCATTCGCGACTCAGGACTTGTGAATTCAAAGATTAAAGTATCCGACTTGCGATATCCCAAAATAAAACAAAAGAGAAAACATACTTGGGAAAATGGATTTGTTTTTCTTTAAAGTAGGAAGAGCATTTCTGTTCAGGCAACAAGATCTCAGAGTTTTAAGATCTTGGAAGGAACAAGAAAATCAATCTTAGATTTCAAGTTTCAAAAATTGAAAATTTGTCAGAAGGTAAAAAACAAGGGCGGCTCCAACAGGTTGTATCCCTTCATTTGCGGGATAATAATAAAGGAATGGCCTGGCAATTTCTATGGTGGACATAGCCCACACTGGGTGGACCACGTAAATCTGTGTCTCTCTTGTATTGTGTGTCTTCTGTGTTTTGTTTCTGCATTTGTTTTATTTTATTGCTTCGCGGTCCTGTTTTTCTAACAATTTCCAAGATGAAATATATTGCAAGCTCAATTTAGTGTGTGTCAGAGAATTTTGTAATAATATTGACAAGTGGCCTTCAAGGAAAAAACCTCAAATATGTCAGTTTTGTTTATAACGTCCCCTAGAAAATAGGACTTTGATTGTTGTACGTTACTCTTTTGTAACCGAGAACTATTTTTGGAACTTTGGGGAAGATGATTCATTCTGAATCCCGGATGTAATCTACCTATATATACTATTACAAAGACAAATGAATGGTTGGACAGACCGAAGACGGGCCTGCCCTCATAGCAGGAATACTTTGTAAATCCATGGAGATAAAGTGAATATACAATGCATAATCATTTTGAATTGTTTATGAAAATATTCTAATGGTTGTGATATGAGTTTTGTTTTCTCTCATAGTGTGTATTTCTTGTGTCCTTGAAATCCCATTTACATTTTCCTCTTTTTAAATTGGAGATTTAAGAGTCCAGAATTCGTCTTATGATGCTCTTGACTTACCAATTTAAATTATGTAATCCTCTTCTTAACTAATTTAGAATTCATTTCAGTAATGCCTTGATGTAGTTATTTGTTTTCCCCTTCCTCTTACCACTCTGATTAAACTCAATTTACAACTTAGATTCATTGCCACATTTACCCTTTCTCCTATAGATAGTTCTAATGTCATGCCACTGCTTTATTCATTTTTTACACCATAGCCCCAAATGTAACCCCCTTTCCTTCACCAACA
>JASDQU010354104.1:0-12060 GCA_032191745.1 Picea mariana
ATTGATCTTCCTTTCCTGCCTGTTTTCCTTCAAATGAATAAGCATGCTCTTGCACTCTGCGTACACTTATGCACTTTTATCTTCTGAACTTCTGTTGTCCCTATTTTTCTTTCACTGCATACTCTGATCTTGTCATCAAAGACAAGCACACCTGCCTGTAAACATGCCAACAATCCTCTGCACTATCTCTTCTGATCTTATCGAGCTTGCTCTGCAGCATCTTCCCAAAATACTTCTGGTGCCCGCCTCGCACATTCTTCCTGTACTCAATCCATCATCGCTGATGTACTTGCCATCAATGACAAGCATACGTTGCCTGTAAAACATGCCAACAAAGATTTCCTCAAAAAATCCTAGCGATCCCCTAGAATGGTGCACAGAGTGCTACAACACTCCCCCAAAGGAGGGAAGGGAGTACTAGCACTCCCTGTTAGTGGGTAGGGGAGCACTTCCCTTCAAAATTCATTTTTAAGTGGTCTTCCTCAAGGGAAAGGCTTTGTACTCTTTGTTAAATGATTTCTCCTTCTTTAACCAGTCTCTGAGGATGTCTTCAAGTTTTCCTTGTGATGTCGTTCGAGACACGACATAGGCAAGATGATTGTATGATGTCTGTGAAACTTGCGACACTTGTGGCCAAAATGAGACACTTGTGACACTTGTAACGACGAAAATATGTCATCATTGAAATGAGTAATTTTTATGTGTAAGGGGGTGACCCACTGCTGAGCGTGATGAGAAGTGTGGTCTATGGTTGGGAGGTTTGTGGAAGGTCTGCATGTAGTTGGTGGTGTTACTCCACTTGAAAATATAAGTATGAGTCTATGCTTAATTTATATGTTATGCATGTTTTTTCTACTGATGCTTGAATGTTATCATGTGGAATTATTGTCTATTACATTTGAATCTGTATGGTAGCAGTAACTCTGTGATATGTGTTTTATTTCGATTAAAATGCATGTTATATATTTATATGTGAATGTTCCATGTAGTAGCATTACCCAGTCGCTATGTTGGTCGGGGATGTTACAGTTTGGCATCGGATCTAAGTGAAGCATCCAAGTAGTGGAATTGCCCGACCTGTTGGTGGCTGGGGATGTTACAACAAATTCATCAATTTTATAAATTCCTGTTAATAACATTTCCCCAATTTTCTAGGGAAATGGAATGGATTGTCTTTTCCTTTTCTCATCGAAGTAATGTTCCCAAAACCTATATCGTTTGGAAACTTCTATGGAAAAAATTATATCTGGAACATAATAAGGGAGATAAAGGGGTTTTTCATGAAAATAGTAGATTCTCACCACGATGTAATTTTCACTTTTCCAATATGTTCCTTCTTATCCAATAAGATTGATGCTTTCAAGAACAATTTGGCTGTATTCACTCTGAAGGCAAGTTTCTTGAAATAAGATACAAATGCTTTGTAAATTTCATAAAAATGGTAAGTGGCCATTTAATTTTAGCAAGGCCTGATACCACATTGTTGCTGGATCAATATTACAGTCCACTCATTTTCCAATACTCAATCCCTTAAATACATGACAATAAGTTATAACAAATATCAAATAGGAAGACATACAAAATTTCTTATTTTTCTTGACGTTCGACAATTGTGAAGAGATTTCCACAGAGATAATCTTCGCCCAGTTGAAGATTGTTTCTTCATAAACTGTGAAATATAAAATGTAAAGAGCCAAACGAGGAATGGTTTTTGTGGATTTGTGAACTTTAATTATAGAAAATATCCATGCTACTTCTCGATAAATATTATTTAATAAACTGACCTGAATTTTTGATATGTTTACCAGAATTCTTGCAGGATCTTTGAGGTATTATTGTAGGAGTTCTAATCCATTATCTTTCTCCACCAAGAAACTTCTATCTTTATCTCCTTCGAACATGATTTTTTTCTATTGAAGCTTCAACATTCTTTGGAAAACTGACGGTGATAATGAAACTGAAGACTAGCCTTGAAGTTGAATCGTCCTCTAACTTTGATCAAATTTATCAACACACCAGGAAAATATTTCTCTACAACCAAAAACCTCAGATATGCATCCAACTAAAGCAATGTCTTATGCCCAAAATTTGTTTTGGTTTCTTTCTGGAAAAGGAAGCGACAAATAATACCAATATTATCTCGACCATTGAAACCTATGGTCATCTCGCCCAGATAAGTTCAGAGTATCTCCACATAATTGTTCTCTTTTTATTTTTTATCATAGTCATCTTGTTTAATTTGGTGGACTCTCGTACAATGATTTAGGACATTAATTTCAAAGTAAATTATTTCTTGATAATATAACTCATATGTCTTTTTTCAATGGAATAATTTATGTGAATTAAATGGAAAGTTACCTCGAGAAGTGTGCCATTAATAACGATCTTTTGAATATTTAATTATCTATTATCCTTCGAAGACTTAGCATTAAATACATCTAGCGGAATGTGAAAAGGTGAAGCATGTATTTCGGCGAGATATCGTAATTGGAGATCAAAGATAGTATTAGTACAACAAACCTAAGGTGAAGGTGAAAATGGTTAAGTGTAGAATTGTATCGGCTAGGCATAAAGAGAAAATGATTGCAAAGCTCGATGACCTATGAACCCTGGTGATATGAAAAACGGTTAAGTATCAAACCAATAAAACAAATATTTAAATGACTAAGTATCATCATCGGTCAGTCGGACTTGTAGCACAATAGAAAAATGAATCTTAGAAGTTCTTCAAACCCACGATGGAAAACAAACTTAAAAAATATTGTGAGTGTACTGCAATGTGAGGGTCGTCGAATATAAAGTTCATTTTGGTGATGGAAAACGAGCAGACTTGAGTGAAGATGATGAAACCAACCCACGAACCAGTCATTTCGCAAAGCGCTTAAGAAATGGCTTAGTCCCAATGCAATATGGATACAATGGAGAATACAAGTGCATTTTGATTAACTCAGAACTTGATGGAAATGGGTTATGATCCCTCCATAGATCGAGGATTTTTCTAAGTAAAGAAAATATGAAAGGAAAAAAATATTAAACTATATACAGATCAATAAGAGGGAACTCAATTCCCTTATTGATCAATGGAAAAATTTGGGCACAAGGTTGGATGGAAGAATTATAAGTTTAAATGGGGTAAGGGGGGGGTTTCTCATAACATAGTTGAGCCCCCCTTTTTTTTGTGCGGATAGGTGGTGATGATGCATCCCATTAGGTTTTGTGCATGTCTCCTCACACTCTTGAAGATTTATGTCATTGGGGTGGGAATTCTATATCATTTGTGTCCATTTGACCTTTTATGTGGATTGTTTTCTTTGGGTATGGCTTGTTCTTCCCCAATACATGGAAGGGTTTATTTCCCTTGTTGGGCGTTGGGTTTGTCTCAACTTCAAACCTAGACTTGTGGTTGTTCATGGGGTTCAAAGACTGTTTGGTCGTGGGAGATCAGGGCCTTGTTCTTGTCTTCAATGCGAGGTGATTTTTTGATGACAATGCAATTTTTTTCTCTTTTCATATTCCTTCTAGTTTATCATCTCTCATCCTCTGTTTATGGTAATGTGTGTCTCTTTTTATGAGTGGTTTCTATTCTTTTTCCAATTTTCCCTCTATCGATTATCTATAGACTTGGGATTGGAAACTCTAGGTAGTGGAGGATTTTTGTCTTCTTGTTATAGTGGACAGAGATGGACCCTTCTTGGAATGACTTCAATAAAATTATTTGATGTTATGAAGAAATTACTCAAGCTAATTTCTCTGCACTCTAACAAATTTCAATGAAATTGGGGTATTTTGGACTTTACCTCATCTCCTTGATGTGATAGATGGGAGCTAGAAATATAGCACTTAAACTCTCTCAATCAGCCAGAGCATTCAGTCTCTGCTTCAATAAACAAAATCACAACTTATCCATGTGAAGGAAGCATGGTCAATGATAACAAGGAATGCAACAAAACATTATGGACATTGAGGAGGGACCTCTCCAACATACCATGGGTACAAAAGTTCAAGACTTTTCCTCTTGTTACCAGTAAATGTTTATTAAAGTTTTGTGGTTATTAAGTGAGTTTGTTAAATATGTAATTAACATATAATTTATGTACATGCACTGAGCCATTTTAGACTTTGTATGACTATTGTTTGCTTCGCCATAACTCTTTTTAATATAAATATAGTTCAATTTATTTAAAAAAAAGAGAAAATATTTGAAAACATATTTATTTTATTGATAAAAATTTCATATTAATATGATTTTTTCACAAAAAAATATAATATAAAACCATATATTTGAATAATTATTTATATTATTAATTAAAATTTTGTATAAATATCAACATTTTTACTAAAATATAAAAGAAGATATTTTAAAATTATACTTTATTAACAAAAAAGTGATTGCCCATAGATATTGTTACTATTATTATCTTAATATTAACTCCTTAATCTAGGATGGAGTTGGCACATGTTCGTCTTATAAAATAATATAATTTCAAAAAATTATTATAAGTTGAAGTCATGTACTTTGTTTGGTTATGTGTGATTTATCTATTAGTATTTGCACATTAAAACAACTATACTATTAAGCTATATAAAATGTGAAAAATATGTTCAACCTCCTAAAAGAATAATATAATATCAAGAGTAAATATTAAGTGCACTATCCTAGCAATGCTCTTTGAGATATTTTGGAGAAATTCTTAAGTCAATTGTCTTAATTGGGCTCTCTCATTTAGAACAATTAGTTGCATTGATTTAATGAAAAAAAATATCTACATAATCAAGTAGTATTATCATTATCATTATGAGTGTTATTGATAATATTATAAAAAATGATTAAGTTAATTAATTAATTAAAGAAATGACATGTGTCCCTCCTAAAAAAATAATATAATTTCAAAAAAAATACTTGTTTGGTTATGTGTGATTTATCTATTAGTATTTCCACATTAAAATAGTTATAATATTAAGATATATAAAATGTCAAAAATGTGTTTGGATTTGACACATGTCCCTCCTAAAAGAATAATATAATATTGAGTAAATAAAAAAATATGTGCTCAAAACAATAACATTATATATTAAGTGAACTATTTATCCTAGTTGTGCTCTATATTGGAGAATTTTTTAAGGCAACTATCTTACTTGTGCTCTATGATTTAGAATAATTAGTTGCATTGATTTAATGCAAAAAAATATGCATTGATTTAAGAGATTATACAATAAAAAATGATTTAGCATAATCAAGTATTTGTAGTCATTTTAACAATGATACAAGATAAAACAATAGGTTCCATTGATTTCAATGAGAATGATGTAACATAAGAAAATATGGTGCATTTATTTCAATGATAATACAATGAAAAATGCGTTGTCTAAGCATTCTACATTTTGACATTTTTTCGTCAAAATTCGATGATATAAATCTGAGTGAAATCATAATTTTATGTTGTTGAAATTGCATTTTTGAATGCATAAATGGGTTCAGTGTGCTGAAAAACTAAGATTACATAGACTTAACCACTCAAATCTCCAGATCCAACAAATTTTGTCAAATTTCAAGAAAAATTGAACTCATAATAAGGTCGGAAAAGAGCCAAAACCTAGAACGGTTAGAACAGAGCCTATGAAAAATGATTAAGTGCACCGATTAATTGAAGAAATGAGATGAATTAAATTAATCCTCTATATTGAATTAAGTGTGAGATACAATGAATCATCCAGTGAAATGAATTTAGCAATGTACTTTGTTTGGTAATGTGTGATTTATCTATTTATATTTACACATTTAAACAATTATAATTATAATATTAAGATAAGTAAAATGTGAAAAATGTGTTCAACCTAAAAAACATAAAAGAAAAAGAATTTTTTTGACATTGATCACTACCTAAATATCTGTAATTTATTACTTTCTTATTATTATCACATTTTTCATCATACTACATTGTTAATTATTATATTCTAAATATTCCAGAGGTAACTCATTAACTATACTTTTGATTCATACTCTCTATATTCTCAACAAACTGATATAACTGAATAAATTTCAAATGGTCATATTAATCTTCGACATATAGATATACAAATGGATGTTGATATACAAAGTTTGTGTGATCTCCCATGACTGGAACCAACATAGATCCATCTTAACCTCAGATCTATTAAGCGCCGAAAGGGATCAAATTTCTTGAGGTGCAAACCTTTAACCTTTCCTCAAGTTTTGCACTCTAAAAAGGGTTTTCACCTCGAGATATTTCATCACTCTCGAATCTTGATAGATCTGTTGTTAAGATGGATCTATGCTGATATATAAATATAACAAAATATTTAAAAAAATAATTATATTATTGATAACAAAATTGATCTGGATTAATTTCGACATAAAATGAGAGTGGAGATATAACACAGAGCTATAACACATAAATATATAGAGATATTGAAAGAGAAATAATAATATAACATAGACATATCAGAAATATAAAAAGAGGCATAGATATACAGTAATACACAATTTCTATTAATGAGCAAAATGTACAAAACTGTAGAAATACAGAGTGAAATACTCGCTAGAATGGTGACAACTTATCTTTTAGAAGAGATGTGATGGCTACTCACATTCCCAAGAATATGTTTATTACAATGAGGCTCCAAGGCATTTTAAACATAAAGAAAATCCAAAACTCTAACCCTCGAAGATGAAAAACCAACAGTTTTGTGGACCTCGTTTTGGATAGCTGGGTGTATCAACTTCCAAGGGGCGTAACTTTGGCATACGATCTCCATTCAGGGCACACGATAGCTCGTTGAAAAGATATCGTCAAAGAGATTCATTTTGAGGGATCAATCAGAATCTTAGGTTATCAATGAGGTGCTCTATCCCAAAAAAATCATTTAGTCCCTCAAAATGGCCTTAGAAGTTTAGGAACCGAAAAACTGCTAAAATTAATAAATTGTGAGAAAATTGTTTTAAACTAGTTGGAATAGGTGGGTGACCACTGATATCCACTTATATAAAAAATAATATATAAAATTACATTTGTTATATATATATATATATATATATATATATATATATATATATATATATATATAAACACTATAAATAAATTTCCAAGTAGGATCTTACAAATCATCTTTTCCTTTTACAAATCATCTTTAATAATTTATATAGTTAGTGGTCATTCTTACTAGTGGATCTTATTGAGCTTGAAAAAATATTATGAGGTATATTTATTCTCTAATATACCCTAGGGTAGGGTAATGAGGTAACACTTTTAGGGTTTAGACGTTTTGAGCCTAGTTTTAGATATAACCAAAATTTCAGTTTGAGCTTGTTTCTAGAATTTGCCACTTCATTTTTGTAGTTATTATTGTTTAAAAATAAAATACTAAAATATTTGAGGTAGTTACATAAAAACAAATACAAATAATAAGTGGAATAAGTTTGGTTTCTCATGTATGCTAAAATATGTGTTGATATTGATATTAACTAAGGTATAGTAGGCAAAATGATATTGTAAAAGAAAAAATTTAATTAAACTTAGGTTCTAAGTTATGAAAATACAATTTTTTATTGTTAAATTTTTCAATAAATAGAGCATCTTCAAAGTTTTTGTCCTCATAAGTAAGCTCATTTTAAAATAAAACATAAACCAAAACAAAACTCTTATCTAATCTTAAATGTAATCAATCTTAAATGTAATCAAAATGTCAATAAAAAACAAAAAAAACCAACAAACTAAAGCTATAGAGAAGAATAACATTTAAGGTATAATTTTAGAGAAAGATAACATTACCTCAGTGAAATATTCATGTCCTCCCTTGGAGGATAGAGAAGAAGACGAGTATATTTCCCTTTAGTCATTGAGAGTGGCAATGGTGCATGATGCTTATGAATATGACAACTCGGAGTATAATAAGAAATTGGTTCTTCATACTAATCCTAACCTTATGAATTATAAATTGCAATTAGTCACCATTGCCTTCCCCAAGGCGGTGTGGCATGGATTAAACTGAAGGAAAAAAAATTATATTTGTAAGTGCAGTTTACATACATGAGAGATGCTTCCATTTAATTTATCAGTAGAAATAATGATTTTTTACTGGAAAAAATGTATAAGTATTGTCATTCAAACTCAAAACTAAATACATTGAAATGTTTTATCTGGTCAACACTTTATAAATATTTGGAATTATTGAAAACAAAACGTAGTATTTATTATTTGATTCAATTAATAAATGAATAAAATCAAATTGTTTTAACCACATAATATTTTTTATTTTATTTTTAATATTCAAATTATCTAAATCATATTAAAAAAATCAATAAAACCCTCAACGTTTTATAGTCAAAGTTTGCTTCTATAACTTTGAACAAACTTCATAAAACTATGTGCTGCTACGACTTTCAGCAAACTTCATGCACATCTGAGAAAGTTTTATAATCAAAATGAACGAAATGCTTTTCTCAGAATTCAATAACTTTCACCAAAATTCATTCAAATCTGAGAAAGAATCTCTACTTAAAAAAATAATATCAACTTAATAAGTTTGTCCTTCCTCCAATATCATTGATAGAACGTGCAGTGGGTGTAAGTTCTTTTACTTGATACAACGAGGATTGGATGCAAGTTTTTTTTTTAATGCTGGCATTATTTCGTCTCTATGTGAGAGACGTCTGACCTTCTCATTGCAAATTAGATATTGTGAATAGGTATATTGAGTGGGAGCTTAGTTAAGGGCATCTAAATGGGCCAGCTAGGTCATGTAGGCTGGCAAGCTTTGGCCTGTAGACTTTAAGTCCTGGTTCTAGTTAGCACTTTTCTCCATGCTTCACGTGGCCAATTCTAGGGTGGACTATTAGGTGTGGACTTGCGTTTCATATCCCGCATCAATATGAGTGTGCTGCGGCTCCGCCTCCGGCTCCACGGACCGTGGACATGACCTGCACGATTGCGCAGGTCGACCTTACGCGCTCATTTTAATGTGAGCAAGCTCTGCAATATCTTATCAATCCACTGGTGTAATGGACCTGGTAAATGTGAGCTTCATTCTTGGTGTCATAGGTGAGATTCTCACTATGGATCAAAGTTGCATTTACTGCAGCTCTGGAGATTTGAATCGTTTTCTGTTCTAATGTAAATATGGTTTAAGATCTCATGTGGGCTTTAACAAATTAGAGTACGATGTGATCCTTCTGATTTATTTGACGTTAAATTGGGCAAAATGGTGCAGGAAATGTGATATCGCTCCTCGTTTTCATCTCGCCAGTGTAAGTTCTCAAATGTTTTGAATCGCTGAATATATAAAGTTTCGCAGCGACGCTGTTACTTTTGGGCAGTATTGTTCATTAGGTTTTGATTGAATGCAGGAAGACTTTTTGGCGCATAGTGCAGAATGAGTCCACAGAAGATTTCAGTTCAATTCCGTATATCTGTACGTTATTGAGCGCTGCGCAGTGGACATATTATGGATTAATCAAGCCCGGGGGACTGTTGATCTCTACTGTTAATGGGGCAGGCGCTGTATTGGAAGCGGTTTATGTGATTCTGTTCATAATCCACGCCCCCGCAGGAAGTAAGGTATGTATGTTTTTTTTTTTTCATTATTGAGGGAGGAATCTCACTTTCGACTAGATTATTATGAGATGGTGAATTACAGGATTGATAGAGTACGGAATGCTTATGAAAAATTAACTCATTTGTTAAATTTAGGTTAAATTTAACATCTAGAATTATTAAGTAGAAGGTGTATAATGGACACATTTAATGATCTTTTAACTGTAAATTTTAATGGTATGGTTATCAATTGAAAATGCTAGTATTTTAATCGTCTTTCTAAATCAATGAACTAAATCTCATCTCATGTTCATAACTTTCTAGCATTTTTAAAAGCTTCAGTTTAATATTAACATTTAACATAAGAAAATACTGTTAACCTGTTTACTTTTTAACCTTTAATATTAACCTGTTTACTTTTTAACATTTAATATTAAGAAAATACTGTGTGACCATCTAATTACCACTTTCAAATGATTAACAAACTTATTTGAAATTAAGAATTTACTCCATTATTACAATCAATTGTTTCATATTTTTCAGTAGTTTCATCTTACCACTTAAACCTTTTGACGTTCACCAACAGCTATTTAGCAGCTGTGCTATTCTATACTTACAAACAACTGCCAAAAAAATCAAAATCCAGATACCCTACCATCCTGGTGGGAAGATCCATATTACTGGAATATGGATGTTAGCAGAGTTAAAAAATACTTGCATCTATTCAGTCTAGTTACTCTAACAGCCGAATTTTGTTTTGAATTTTTTGATAAGAATTAAACAACCAGTCTATATATCTTTGTGATGCTAAAAGAAACCATATGCCCTGCAATCAATCCTGGTGGGAAGATCCACGTCCACGTTACTGTAATTTGATTTCTTCTCGCATAATAAATTCAAAGTTCAGATAAATTTACGCTAATATTTAATATTTTGGTAGTCTAAGAAAAACTTGTACAATTTCTATTCACTTAAATTTTCTTTACATTCTGTTGTGACGTAGATCAAAACTGTTGTGCTGGCGCTGCTTGTGGATATAGTCTTCTTCACTGCTGTGTTTTTGGTGACCTTTCTGACCCTGAATCAAGAGATGAGAATAAATGTCATAGGAGTTCTATGCGTCTGCTTAACATTAACCATGTATGGCTCCCCGTTAGCAGTCATGGTAAGCTTATATTTCTGCTTTTAGGCTCATAAAAAAACATCCAAAGCAAGATTCGCAGAAACTTTGGCAAACCCTTTTGCTTGATTTATTTTGGCAATAATTTTGCTTCATTTATATTGGCAATACATCAAGCAAAATTATTGCAGTTTTGAATTTTATTACTCTACCTTATAATTCGACTGCATGTGGATGGTAACAGAAAACAGTCATAGTAACTAAGAGCGTGGAATTCATGCCCTTTTTCCTGTCATTCTTCCTGTTCCTCAACGGAGGAATCTGGGCAGCCTGGGCAGTGCTTGAACGAGACGTGTTTGTTGGGGTGAGTGATCAAGTTTTTCAATGATTGAGATTCGAATCGACCAGGATAGAATATATAATGATGAAATTAAGCTCAGGTTATGTAAGTAATTAGTTAGAGTGATCATGATTCAATCAAATTGATTTTTCCTCATGCAATATGCAGATCCCAAATGGAATAGGTTTCGTCCTGGGAGCTTCACAACTCATTCTGTACTTAATTTACAGAAAGGGAAAGTCCAGCGAAGAAGTAACTCAAAAACTTTTAGACCTAAAAGTGGATCATTAATTAAAGACTGGGTTCTTCTGCAAGGTATGTGGATCCTTAATTACAGACTGGGTTTTTTTTGCAAGATCTCAATTATCATCAGTTAAAATATTTGTGATGCTTTTGATTATGCTTTAGCTGTAAATTTTATAGGAACTAGTTCAGGTTTAATTTTCAACACATTCTTATATAAGATTGATATAAACTTCTAAAAGCTAATTCATGTTTAGGTCAGAAGAAAGCATTTTTTATAAGTTTTCAATATAAATAATAAACAGTAAACATATTTCCTCTTAGTTAGGAGAGAAATACAGATAATATAGATCGATTTTAAACTAAAATCTAAATAACCAAAGGGTTGAAAAGAAATTAAGTGTAAATCTGTGATTTTTTAATGATTTCAATATCAATATAAATTTACTTTATGATATATGTTTTTTAATTTATTTTATTAATTTTATACCTGCTATGTTACACATTCTTTCAGCTGGTGTTGCAGAGTGCACATTATTGCTTTCAACGTACCAAGCAAATGCAAGCCAATTGAATTACCACCTTCAGCCAGAAAGTCTCAGATTCACAGGATCAGTGAAAGCAGGCCAGTTGCATTACCACCAAAATTCTTTTTGAAAATCCGTAATTTTGATTAATTTTTTATTTATTTTCCAGAAGTGACAAATTTCATATTCAAAACTTTGCAAATCTATAAAATTCTTTGTTCAGAACCTATTTCTTCAGTATTCTAAATAAAATTTCAGAAAAGCTTGTAATCTTCTCTT
>JASDQU010354108.1:0-12127 GCA_032191745.1 Picea mariana
ATTAAGACTGTAGCAAGATTTTTTAATATTTTTGTTAAACATGTTGGAGCTAAATATGGTAGAGATAATTATCCCTAAAGTCTACACCAGACTTCTATGGTACAAACCTAGGGCACCTCAGTTATTTCAATGCTTGATTAGTTTCGATTTTAGATCAATTATTTTGGATAAGTTGGATGGGTATGGGTTTGGTCATAATATTTCAATTAAATTCCAATAATCAACAAGATTTCATTTATTCTAGGGAATTCACACTAATAGATCAGATAAAAATAGCATTTGGATGTAGATGAAATAGCAAAGAATAAACACAAGTTAACACTATGTTTACTTAAGTGCAGAGGATTTCCAAGATTAAAATATCATTTCAAACTTGAAAAAAATATTCAAATGCAAATCCTAGAAACATGTAATTTAACACTAGATAAAGAGGAAATCAATGCTTTGTAGAAATTTCAATTGCATTCAAACAAGATAAGAAAACTAAGACACATAGTAAGATAATTTGACCATTAGGGTGTTTGATTCCTTGAGTATAAAAGTTTGTTTGCTTTAAGCTCCTCTACAAATGTATAGACCATTTCCCTTCTCTTCAACTCCCAAAAGACTGAACCCCTTACCCTTTCTATTGATTCCCCTTTTATAGATGGAGGGTACATACAAGTTTAGATTCTATATCCTAAAACATAGGTTTAGTTATGATTGCATATTGATATGCTCAACTATAAGATAGAATCTATGATTCACTTACATCGAATCTGGGAAAATTACAAAAACTGGATTTTAGGTTCAGATCCTCTATCTCGGGATCGCATCTTTGACTCCTAAAGATACACTTTAATCCCAACAAAATATGATCCAAATAACCAACTTGAAGCAAAATATGTGGAAGAAGTAATCTATTGATCTTTATCTTTGACTTGGTCTTTGCAATTCATAGTATTGAACCTATTTACAAAATGAACCTTCGTTCCTATAGTGCAACAATCTAAAAAAAACCAGAGGTGCTGCAAAAATCATTTCCTTTCTGTAGCACGAGTCAAAATTGGTAAATCTTGCATCCTTTGCAAAATTATGAGACTTTTTCAATCTTGGACAAGAGTTTGGTGTTTGAAATTTTTCTGAATCCATTTAGTCTTGAGCACTTTGGTAGTCCAATACAGTTTCTTCTTCTTCTTCTTCTTCTTCTTCTTTAACTTATGGGATAAGTCACAAAGCTTATTATGTTTTTCCACTAGCTTGGTCATTCTCTTTTGAATCTTGGCATTTTGTTTCCTACGCTGTTTGTTATGTTCCTTAAGATGTTTTATGACTTTCCTTTTCTTACCAGATTTCTTCCTTTTGGAGGTTTCCCATGTTTCAACTTTGTTTTCCCATAGATATTCTTCGGTGGATGGTATATTTAAATCAATGTAGGGCTTGTTACTGTTGGGAATATTTTCAATCCTATCAAAATCTGTCAATGGTACCACAATAGTGTTTTCTCTTGATGTGTTCTCAACACTGGGTTCTAGAAACTCAGGTATCAAAGGACTTAGACTATGTTCATGATTTGCTTTATCATTTGATTTAAGAATTTCAATCACAAAGAACACCTTTTGTTTCTTAATGTTGATGGTCTTTTCATGGGAATATCCTTCAATGTTTGTATAGTCGTTGATTTTTTACTGGTGATAGTTGGATTCTCTTCAAAGTCTTCATCATCAATAATAATGGGTTTACCTTCTTTTAGAGAAGGATCAAGCAAAGCCTTTGTGTTCAACCTAAATTTGTTTGTAGGTCGAGCCTTGATACTTATTGAAGTTCCTATTGGTTTTTTCACTTTATCCTTTTGTTGAACTCCTTTGTAATTTCTCTTGTTTTGTTTTATGTCTGAAGGTTCCTCAATTTCCATGACTGTATTTTCTTCCACTGGCTCAATTATATCTCTTTTAGAAGGTGAGTTTGTCTCTTCTACAACTTTTTTATTTCTTTTTCTGGTGTAGACCTTTTTATACTCCATAGGGCTCAATGTTTCTACATTATACATCAATCTTTGTTTTAGTATGTCTTATTCATGAAAGATTAATTTATTTTTTATTGACCCATTTTCCCTTGTAGTTGATGGATCCTTCACTTGTGCATTTTTAGGACTTTTTGATGAGTTGTTGACTTCCTTTGAAACCCTAGTATTTTCTAAATAGGTTGTTTTACGAGTTTTCTTTTGTTTCTCCTCAAAACATAATGAAGACAAAACTTATTCCCAAGAGGTATGATTTTTTTCTACCTCTTGTATGATCAGAACCTTGATAAGTCCTTGATGGAAAACAAAGTATGGATCATTTTTTGGATGAGTTTGTACTTTATTTCCCATATTGTTCATACTTTTCAATAAATAGTAAGGTAAGTTCATTATTCTACTTCCATTTAAACGTAAGAGGGATCTCATATGATAGAGATGAACAATAGAAAACCTAGCTTCACATGTTATGTATTTTTGAACCACTGGTAAAGTGTTCTTCCAGTCCTCCTTGAGCCATGTATTTAGAATTTTCTTACTCCATTGTGTATTTTGATGACCTTCAATAAGAAACTGGTTGCAGATATTTCCTAGGACTTCTTTCTTCTTGAACCACCTCTCACCATTGATAGGAAAATTGAAAGTTGAGGAAATAGAATGTAATGAAAATCGGATGATAAGGTATCCAATCTAGGTCTGGAACCCATCGAAATTATTTGAGAAGGTCATAGGAACCTATGTATGATTCCCCTGAAATGCGTTGCAAAAATCATACCATTCAACTTGGTCAATTTTTTTTCAGATTTCTGGCAAAGCCTCCAACAACTCGATTCCATTTGGTTCCAAATGAAGGATATGACCACTTATGTTGCATATCATACTTTCAAATTACAAACCCTATATTTTTCTTTGCTAATGAGGGTTTCCTCTCTACAAATTTAGGGTTAAAAAACAGTATACAAAGAAACGTTAACACAACGAGGTTTTCTTACATACGAAAATGATAAAATGGTCACTTTCATTTTCCTTATGAATCAAATGAAAATAAAACATGTTAATCTTTTGGAATCATGTAAATGAATGAAATAAATCATAACCCAGTCACTGAGATATCTGTAGGTACGAATTGATACCAACTCATACTCTTTTAATCATAATGAGATCACCATCTGGATAAGACAAGGTCTATATTTGAAATTTTGAATAATTGTATAAGGTATCAATTTGAGCCACACACCTGCATGATTACAATGCGTTGTCAAAATATCTTGATTTATGTACTGCACTTTTAGCAATGATGTTATTTTTTCTCTACAAAAACTCCACCCTTTTTGTAGCGAATATTATTTATCCTCAAAAACTTAGGAAAGCCTTGAAATTTTTTATTTTAAATCAATCCATCCCTGATGTGACAAATTAAAACTTATGCAATCACTTTTGAATATATCTTATGAAAGAAAAAACAAATAAAATTAAAACATGAACTTAACAAAGAAAATACAATCACAATAAAGGTGAGCGGAGAAAATAAGGAATAAAGCAGATAGAAAATATATAATTGAAGAAGGATTTATGGATTTGTGGGCTAGGCTCAGGGGTAGAGGAACAATCATGCATGTAGGTTTAGATACTAACATAGAGAAGGGAGATCCCATCTAATTTTCTTATTTGAAATTTTGAATGCAAGAGATTTGGTTACTTTTCAATGCCTTGATTAGATCAAATGATATTAGATACATTAGCTCTTGGGTTTGATTTGATTGGTTGGAGCTTTAGCCAAGGATTCTCTTTCATATTCTTTGTTGATATTCCGAATCCTTGTTATTAGTAACCACAAATAGGTAATTACAATGAAACTCTATACATGGAGTGAATCATACTGGTAGGATACTTGGTCTTACTTTATGTTAGTTATAAATAGTGAACCGTTTCAATTAGGAATCTACTGTAGAATAATGGTATGAGTATATTTAAAGTAATAAATCTCAATGGTCTCTTGTTTAATAAATTATATGTATTTGAGGTGTTAAATTTATAATTTTGGTATCATTTCTAGGGGTTGTTCAAATCAACGATTTGTTCTTGTGGGATATGGTTTTCTTTATTTGGATTTTTAGCTAACGAAGCTCATGCTCAAACAAAATTTCATTTTTTTTAAGGATCCACATTCTTAGGGTATATTTGGAGGCTATCTTTTGATACTTAGTAATTTTGAACTATCATGGTGTATTTGTTAGTGATTTCGCTTATAGTGACCCAGGGAACTCTTCAAATAATAGGGATGAAACAAAGAAGGTTTTTAGTGTTCTCTAAGAAATCAAACCTGTCACCATGAGCTCTCAGTTATGTTGTGTGAAATTATCCAAATTCCCAAGAAAAAGTGATGCTTGGACATTATGGAATGATTTATACTTCATGTCATGTTAGTTTTAAAATAAAGTTTTAGAATACCCTTTGGAAACTTTGTATCAAGTATGCAAACCACTGATGTGGAGTGAACTACAGGAAAAGAAAACACAACTCAACTCTTGTACCTAATTAACCATTCAAAGAACAAAAAATGCACTTTTGACATAAGCTTGTGTTGGTGTCTTGAATATTCTCTATTATTTATTGGCTTGTTATGATCCCACAAAGGTGTCCAATGGCTAGACATTGTTAATCTACCCAAGAATTTTCTCTATGGGTTGATATAGGATTATTTTGTTTGTTAAATTTTACTCTTGTTAGATAATTTTATTTACCAATGAATCCAGTTACACTAAGGAAACAAGGTATGCAATCTTGAACCTACACAATAGTTTGGTTAACTTGTTAAATGCTCTATAATGAACTCTACGTTATGTTCCATAAAGAAGTAAATTTATGGTAAAGTTACAAGTAATAAGGATCCATTAGGATTTTCCATGCCAATTAACTATCAATTGTAATGGGATGTTGAGGCTTTGATACAATATTCATCTTTAAGAAACAAAAACATTTATCTAAAGTGTACTTAAGGAAGATTTTTAGCTTCTTACTTCAGTCTATGCCATCTCTAGTTGTACATATATGAATTCCATCGCCTTCTTGGCCAAATTGTTGGCTACAAAATGCAACATTGTGTTCCTTGGAAATAATAATAGTTAGAATATATGTGTGTGTGTGTGTGTGTGTGTGTGTGTGTGTGTGTGTGTGTGGTGAATACTTACAATGGTGAATATTATCTCTATGGTGAATATATCTTTGCAGTGAATATTGTCTCTATGGTGAATATTCTATCTACGGTGTTGAGTAGTATATTTGTGGTGCTACTACATGAATATTTATCTCTGGGTATATGGTGAATCTAGTTTGTGGTAAATCTGATCTACGGTAACTTTGTTCATGGCTATTCAAACCCTTCCATGATTCAGGTGCACAAGTTTCTTATTTATTTATTTTTCTTTTCAAGATGAGTAATTCATCGTTGATACCTAAATCTAATAGAGGAAGGCCTAATAAAGTAATCCTAGATAGTTTGCATGAATCTATAGAATCAATATAAAAATGTATAGAAGAGAGAGAAGCCAAAATTCAAAGTGAATCGATAGCAATGCTTCGAAGTGAGTTATCATAAATTCTTGATTATAAATTTACATCCTTCGAAGATAGTATTCAGAGATAGATGGAAAATAAACTATTAGGGTTTAAGATTCAGCTACATAAAATGGAGGCTAGATTACAAGAAATAGAAAAAAAGAAGCCAAGAACAAAGACAATCAATGAAGGAAGAAGAGATGGATTAAAATAAGAATCTTAGGGACAAGATTAAAGTTCTAGAAGATAAGTTGATTATTAACAATTTGTCCCTAAATAGCGTGGAACACAAATTATATATCAAACCTATCAAAGAGGAAATGAATAAAATCGTAGAGCTAGACCATGAGTTTAACAAAAGAGCCTTGAACCTCATAATTTTTGGTATAAAAGAACAAAAAGATTAGGACACGCTAGCAATAGTCAAGGAGGAAAATCACAAATTGAAACAATTATCCTTACAGAATAAAAAATGTTAGGAAAAATAATTGAACATAAAGAAAGGTTGATTCGGGTTATGGTAAGCTATAATGCCCATAAATATGACATACATAGTAAAACTCTGAGCTTAGAAATGTCTGGAATATTTATAAATGAAGACCTCATTCTAGTAGATCAAGTTAAATTAAGGAAGGAGTTTCAAAAGGTAAAGGAAGCCAAAAAGGAAGGAAAATGGGAAATAATTAGGAACCGAAAAGTTTTTATTAGGGATAGATACCAAAAGCATAACAATAAATAGAAATTTGAGAAACTTTGGATCCTTTCTTGGAACTGTCGGGGCTTTACTTGGAACAAAGGGCCTATATTAAGTTGGATCACAAGTAAAATTGATATTATATTTCTAGTTGAAACTTGGGAGCATGAGGAATCTGAGGTCTCTAACATAGACATATTTATATTATGGTCAACATGGAACAATAAATTCGCACGTAGAGGGGTTGGAAGAATTAAGCTTGTTACACAAGAACAAACATTTATCCTCACATTCGTATTCATGAAAAAGACCCTCTAAATCAGTTCATTTGGGTGGATATTTTAGATATCAATGCTAATAATATGTATATAGAATTTTTTTATTTTCACCCTATTAATTCTACCTTTTATACAAAAAACAATCTAGATAAAAATTGTCCTTATAAGAAATTAGAACAAGATATTTACAGTTTAATAAATAAAGGTAGTATCATCCAGCTATGATACTTTAATGCTAGAATTGCAACTAGTCAAGATATTATCTTAAGCAATTAGTAACCTCCTCTCTACCTCCATAAAACAATTCTCTATCAAAGTGTTGTGTAAAAAGAAGAATAGAATTTTCAACCTTTGGTATGATAACGAGTTTAAACTTGCTAGAAAATCCATTAGGGATGCCTACAATGAGTCTTTGAAATAAGATAATATTAATAGATACAAAGCCCTAATTAAAAGGAAAAAAGGCACTACATAAATAGAAAGCAAGAGAATCTTTTGCACCTTTCTAAGCTATATCCAAAGAGTTTTTGGAGGCAAATTATGACTCATAAAACTAAAGAAAATTCTATTATTCCCCTGATAGAATTGAAGTTATACGTTAAAAATCCTAAAAATCTCGTAATTCCCTAGAAAAAATTCCAAAAGTTTCTACAGAAGATGATGTTTTTTCTATACAAGACATAAAGTTTGGGGTTAAAAGACTTGAAAATTGGAAAGATAAGGACATCGAGGGCTACCAAGCTTAAATGTTAAAAATTGGGGGGCATATTCTAATCCCTCACATACACAAGCCCTTTAATTTAGAAGTCAAGAAGGGCTTCCCTAAACCTTGGAATCAAAGCCTCATTGTACCTATTTTAAAAAGTGGGGATAAAATCAATCCCTCTAATTATAGGACCATTATGACTATCCACATTTTATCCAAGCTATATGGAAGTATTTTGGAAAAAAATATAAGCATATGGCTAGAAAGCCATGGAAAAATAGCTAAAGGTCAAACTGGTTTTAGAGGTTATCATTCAACTTTGGACCACCTTATCACACTTAGGATCATTGCAGAGGAGTGTTGCAACAATAAAACCAATCTCCTTTTTTGTTTCATTGAATTTAAAAAATATTTTGACAATACGCCTAGGACCAACATTTGGAATAGGTTAGAAGAGATAAAATTTCCCTCCGGGCTCAGAACTCATGCGGTAAGGTTGTAGGAGAACATTATTTCCAATTTTAGGAGAACTGAGGGTTGGTCGGAAAAAATTAACTACAATATAGGAGTCATGCAAAGTTTTCCCCTATCCCCAGAGTCACGCAAGGCTGTCCCCTATCCCGTACCCTTTTTGAAGCTTAAGGCTGTGTTGGACCCACTCTTGCTAGTGTAGTAATCATCCTTCTTCTCTACACCGATGATAGTGTTCTTATGGAAAGGAATCCATATGAACTTAGTAATAATATTGGAATCCTCAAGGAATTATGCTCTAGGACATGTATTATTGTGAACACTGACAAAACAAAGGTTATGATCATTAAATCCAACAAGATCACCTACGATAATTTTGTATATGACAATAATATCTTGGAGGAAGTTCCTTTGTACAAGTATATTGGAATTGATATTCATCACAATCTCAATTAGACCTATATCATTGAGAAAATGATAAATGGAGGGTGGAAATCTTATTATGGTCTTGAAAATAATTGTAAATTAGCATTCCTTTGGATATGGGATAAGAAATAACTCCTCTTTGAGAATCTTATCGCTCCTATTATCATATATGGATGTGAAATTTTGGGATTCAATATCTCTTGAGAATCTTGGAGAAAGATAGAGAAGATCCAAAGAATGTTATAACTTGTAATCTCAAAATTAAGGGCAATACTATAATATCCCCAAGGACGAGCCCTAGTTGTATTTATAAATTGTAAACATGTTTTGTAAGCTGGTGAGCCAAGTGTTGATAAGATGGTGGGCTTATGTGTTTACTAGGTCGAAGAGTCTAGGTGTTAAAGGCCAGGAGCCCGATTTTGTATATGTAATTATGTAGATCATTAATAAAATATAAACATCATTGCATTCAAACCAACCATGAAGAAAAAGTGATGGGGGACTAAGCTTCCACAAGGTTGGGTAAGTGGGGAGGCTAAGTGTGTGGGCCTAGGGGATAATCTAGGGGGCTTACCTTTAAAGGGGATAATAATTTATTATTATTTACTAAAGGCTAAGGTGGACATGATATGTTTTTGTTATCCTAAGTTCCTAGAAAGGGGATGTAGGCTAAATGGAGTGCATGCAGCTCCAGGAAGACAAGTGTCGACCTGCACGCATGCAGTTAAAACTAAAGAATTAGCTCGTGTTGGGGGGCAACCATTCTCCCATCCTTCGTCTAAACCTAAGACCTTCGTCGTCAACCTTTGCACCCTCACGCATCTCTGGAACCAAAAACCGTGAAGCCAACCTATGTGTTTTTACTGTGAAGCCCGACACATCCTAGATATGGCCTGAGCCATGTTGTGTCTTAGTGTGGACTATTGTCATTTTTGGATGTTTATACCCAATTTCCTGTTGTTGTTGTCACCCTTGAGTTAACTGAATGTTGTTGTTGTTATTGTTATCCTTACCTTGCGGGAATTGAGTTGAAACCAGTTGAATAAGCAGGTTGTTAGGCCCATGGTTGAAGAGGCAGTTTTTCAGGCCTGTGAGAAGCTCACTCCAGGTGAGAGAGTTTGTTGGGAAGTGGTTTTCTCCCAGAGATATTCCATCACCAGCGATGGAGCTCTGTGAATTCCTGATCCAACATGTTGCCAAGACCCTGAGAGGGAGATGAAGTAGCTAATGGACTGTGTGACAGTGAAGGTGTCTACTCTCGGGTGGAACAAGAATGTGGGGAATGAGAGTCTATCAGTAGTGGGCGTAAGAAGGCTCCTGGAGAGAATCCTTCTGGTTTCACTGTGCATTTTTCCTGTAACCTCAACCTAGTCTAGGATTTTGTTACCCTAGTTGGAGCTTAGTCCCAGCTCAAGGGTGACCCACTATTGAGCGTGATGAGCAACTGTTACACAAGAAATTTGCACACCTAGGTACCTCACCCTAAGTGTCGTAAAGTGTCATATAAGTGTCCCATACACCTTAACACCATGGAATAAACTATGTCACAATCCCTAGTCAATGTGGAGGAGGGATATATTACATGAAGGTAAAGAAATACTAAGTACACATGAATTATTATTAATATTCATGGAAAAGAAATTGATTAAGTGAGAAAATCAAGTGCACATGAATTATTATTAATATTCATGAAAAAGAAAGTAAATAAGTGTGAGGATCCACCTCACATTTGGTTTCCTATTTTTTAGGGAAGGTGGAGGATCTCATGGATGGTTGAAATATTTCCTCCTTAAAATCTTTGAGAGATATTTCCTCCCCAAAATACTTAAGAGATATTTTCTCCCCAAATATCTTAGAGATCCCTTTCTTAGTGGATCTGATGAGAGATCTTCTCCATGGTGGTTAAACCTCCAAATCCTATATAATGAAGGGTTTCCATGGAGGAGGGGGGATGGAGATTGAGAATTATACCAAACTTATGATCTCATGAGTGGTATTGGAACATCAACATTCTGCATGTGTACTGTTTAAGCAAGGGTTTGGACAAGGGGAACTTGATGAAGTTGTTGCACTCACATCTATGGTTGTAAGTTTTCTTCATTATTGTTCTTATGAATATAATATGCTTGGCCTGTTTCTTTCAATTCTATGTTTGATCTCACATGAATTTATCTCTAATAGATAGATCTATTTCGAACTAATCTTAGTAGAGTAGGAAGTTGTTTGTACTTTTGTTTGTCTACAAGGCTTATCGAGGAGTTCAAGATTGGAGCTCAACTCAGACCATGCAGGGAAAAACACCAGTAAAAGGTACTTATTTTCTCCTTCCTCCTCACACATTAGTTTATCTAGATCTAAAAGGAATTCAGTGTCCACAATAAGCATCTTCTGTCTTAAGAGTTAAGAGTCTAGCTCTCAAGAGGAGATCTACCTGTCCGCAGGGAGATTTTCCTTCAACAGAAATTAGTGACTCAAATGGGGAAGGAATCCTATTTTATTTCCTTGGTTTGTCCCTTACCTTTTACCACCTTTCATATCACTTTTTCTGTTTGTTTATGATCCATTAACCTTCTCCCATCTTCACTTACATTTTCACCAATTTTTATGCATTCTGGGTGAATGTTTTGCAATTTTTTGGCTCTTTTTCTGAGCTTCTGGGAAGCCTGGCACCCCCTTCCCTTGATTTCAGAATGCCAACACTCCCTAAAATCCTTAGACATAGCGTTATAATTCTCTATGTACCCTTTTGGGCGAGCGCTAGCCTCCTTCTTGGGGTTTTTCTGCCTTTTTCTCATTAGTTTTTTGCAACCTATTTTGTGGAAATCTTTACCCATTCTTTGTGAATGGTTTGTGAAGTTATTTGGATTGGTTTTTGATGCTTATCACTCCCTCTTAGATTTATTGGAGCTTGAAACCCTTTTCAAAAATGTGAAAATTGCTCTTTCTAGCTGCTTGTTTTGTCGGGACAATTTGGGTATTTTCTCTTTCTCCCTGTCTCTTTTTGGATTCTTCTCTGCATTTTATTGCACTCCTTGGATGCTTCTTGGTTTTAGTATACTTGATTGATTTCTTGTTAGACCAAGCTTCTTATTTTTTTTCTTTCAGTTCTCACTACCTTGAGTGCGTGCTTTGTTTGTAGCCTTTTTCTTCATGTCTTTTGCATCTGCATAGGACTCTTTCACCTGATTGAAAGTAATGGAGCATTGAAGGTTTTGTGTTTAATTTATGTATACATCATAATCAAACAAAGAACATATATGTATTCTTGATTTTAGGTAGTGAAACTAGCTTGCATTTGAAGTAGCGGAATTGCATGTTTTCGGGCATTTTTGGGACATTGTGCATCTAAAATGAGGAATGTTTTCTCCTTCTCGTAGCATAGTTTTCATCGAAATGAAAAAATTTCATATTCATCCCTTTGCATAGCTTTCGAGTCGGTCAAAACACCATATTGTCCACGCCATTTTCCTTTTGAGTAACAACAACCTTAAAAATCAAGCGCTAAACTAAAATTTATCAGACTTTTTACATCTTTGTTAGAAAACCTACATTAGTTTAAGGTGTAGGGCTTTGGAATAGGTTGAAAGGATAACTTTCCAAATCTATCAAACAAAATTAGTATCTTGTTGTAGGGAGAGTGAAATCCAATTATCTTATAGGCTTTCTGGGATCCCCCTCTCACACAGGGGTTACGCACGAGGTCGCATTCAGGTGAATTACGTAAATTATCCCTCCGTGGTTCAATTGTTTGTAATGGTTGGATCGTATATTGGGGGTCACTTGAAGGTATACCCACGATTATGTGTGGGAGCCTCTCGGGTTGATTTCAGACTTGTTATCCTGCCCATACATTCCAAGTGGAATGTCGACTGTACCCGCCCAGGGGATTACTACAAATTGGTGACCTTAATAGCCATAATCTTTAGGGTCCCACACAAGGTGACAGTGAAGGGAAGTCTCACTGTACCTGGAACAAATGTTGGTCAAACTCACTC
>JASDQU010354111.1:935-12060 GCA_032191745.1 Picea mariana
ATCATTCAAAAGACCTACAGGTCTTGAAATTGCTGATAGCAATCAGAGGAAAAACAGTAAATAATTCGATGACCAAATCAATTCAAACTACAAAAGATGTATGAAATAAACTTATAGTTGATCATTCATTAGAAGGATATTGAAAGAAAAACATAAAAAATGTAAATAGGGTTAAAGAACACATAGCTTCAAGTTGACAAAATTCAGAATCTCATCTGCATTATTTATATCACAATGGATGGAAAACTATTTTTTAATACAATCGGTTCTCTCAAAAACCAAAAATCCTTTTCTCCGTCTTGTGAAAACATATTTATACATGATCATCAAATATTTTTCCCGTTGGTGATTAACAAACTTCCTAAGACTACAGTTACATGGATGAACAATGTCAAACCATTTACATTTCTTTTCTAACTGATTTATTATTCTAATGATGAAAATCTTCAAAAGAGTATTTCATGTCTGTGTTGATGAACCTGCTCCTTCTGCTTTAAGACAACAAACACATTTTCCCAGGAACTGTACTGAAACTCTGGGAGCTTCTGGAATATCCTTTGCTTCAAATAAGAAAAACTTTCTTTGCAGTTCTGGCAGACGATCTTCAATTATTCTCCTTGTGAAATTAATAGTTTTCAACTTTAAKCTTGGCATCACTATCCATTAATCGATTTCAGTGACATTGATTACCTTTATTTTTTGGATCTCCACCTTTATCTCCTCCATCTCTTCTTTAAATATTAATTGATGCTTGACAATATTAATTTCCCCTAACAACCCGGGACAGTCGTTTTTTCCAATTTTCAAAGAAGCCTTTTCTGAAAGATCAAAAATTCCTTGACAATCATCATTGACCTCTCTGGTTACTCTTTTGTTTTCTGCAAGGTCTACCTCCCACACCTTGAGTATTACATCTCCTTTAACCTTCTCTGAAACTGATAGTTTTTGAATCTTTCCGACCTCCTCCTTTGTTGAAAAGGCCAATTATTTTTGGAAAGTAGTTCTGGCCGCTTTTACTTCTCTTTCTTTCTGGAGAATATCTTCCAAGGATTTATTAGTTTCTTGAAAGTAATTATGGATAATTTCCATATTAAAAAATACTCCCTGTCGTTCCTCTTCTATCTTCAAATGTATTCCCAATACCTGGGCCTGGAAGATTTCGAGCTCGACTATTTGATTTGAAATGGAATTAATCTTATCCTGTAATTGTTTATTTGTTTCTTCTTGCTTTAGGACTTGTGCCTGAGTAACCTGTATTTTCTGATTTGCTTCCTCTAGGCTTGCTTTCACTTTCTGAATTTCTTGAATATCATTTAATCTAGCTTGTTCTAGACCCTTTTTTATTCCCCAACTAATATTTCTTTCGGTCTCTTTCAATTGAGCCTATAGATGAGCTATCATTTGGTCTTTATGTTCCAACACAGTTGTCAAATTGCCCACAGAGTATATATTCGTCGACGCTAAATCTCCCATCATGCCTGCTATCTCTGTAGTGAATTCTCCCTCTTTAAGTTTTTGTCCATCTATAATGACCCTATGTTTTTTAACCATTATATCTCCTCTCGAATGAATTTCCTATTTAAGGATTGCCTTTCTCTTTTTACTGAAGAAATAATCAGATGAAGGAATATGATCCCTAGAAATAGGCTCAAGATCGCTAACATACAAAGCTCCCTCGTGGGGGTTTCCATAAGTAGACTGCAATGGAGTCAAGGAAGTAATGGGACTTCCAAGTTCTGTCGATGCTGTTCCTCCTACCTTTCTCGGAAAACTCTCAGGGATTTCTGAAGGTGTTTCCAACTCCTTTCCTTTTCCTGCCTCTAATTCTTATGTCTGAGGAACTCCTCTTTCCTATGATGGCAGTTCACCCTCCTTCATTTTTCCCTTTGTATTTACTTTATCTTGTACATTTGTTTCAAAGCCTAGGGGAGGCCCTTCCTACTGTGGAGGAGGGGTCATAGATTCACCCTGCAAACTCTTTGGTAAACAACTTCGTCTGTGACTCTGAAATGACATGAAACCAACCTGTGAGTTAGGTGACATGGCCTGTACCCTGTTCAATACTTCTTCATAGGTTTTGACCTCCTTAAAAATATCATCATAAACAGATGTTTCTTGCTCATAAGATTTCAAATTACAGTGCATCAAATGTATTCTTACTAATTGATAAGGGTCATGCTTTATGTGCTCAATATCAACCAGTTTTATTTCTTCTAATGCTTCAACTTCTACTTTAGAATGGACAAGGTTTAGTAATGAAAATTTCTCGACATACACAGGGAAGGTTGGACATGATTTCTTTTGAGCTACTTTTTGCTCTATTCCAATACCACCTTTCACTATTTGATGTGCTACTTCCCTCAATACCAATCTGTCCGGGAGAAATTTTGGAAGTGCGTGAGGGGGGATTGAGCATCCATAAACCCTAATATAAGAGAAGTTTGCATCAACAAACCAGTCAACTATTTCTTTGAGATTTCCTGAGACTGACTCAGAAATGCGAGGGGGTTCACAGCCATGAAACATTTTATGCGTTGGAATAATTACGAAATGGAAAATTTCATAAAATGCATCCTTAGCATTTTCTTCCCAAAGTGTAGACTGATATTCATGAATGGGCTTGGGGAAAGTTATGTTCCAACTCCATTTCATCAAGGGAAAAGGATTCATAAAGAAAACTGCATCCATAATGTATGCTGACATATAAAAGGCCACTGGTTGACCCTTAGATTTTGCAACTCTATAGTTTGAAACTTCTTGAGCTAGGTTATCAGATAGAATTTTACTCCAGTTGAAAGTGAATCCTTCTGAAGATTCTTCTAAAAAGGGCACCCAATCTGCGTGAAAATGGCAGGGATCCTTTCTCTCGAACAGTCTACACACCATAATAGCTACATAGACCATGTATTCATTCAAAGATGCCATGGCATAAACCCCATGGGTATTGGCCCTAAAATTTGATGGACATCTCGACCAATCTCTAATTAAATCAGGATAAGTTTGGTCTGCCTTAGTACACTCTTTCCTTTGAAATTCAGCTAAAAACTTAGCATTAAAAGTGTACTTAGGAATCAGTGAGATCTTATACATTACTTGTATATGTTCTGGCCTGAATGAGCCAACAATGACCCCTTGATTATTTAAGATGCTCTTCATTGGAATATCAACCTTTTCCAGTGCCCAACTGATCATATTGTTATATTCCAAAAGATGAGGGTGCGCCGCAATCTTATGAAGTTATGATTCTGCTATATCTCGAAAGTGATTATCAAAATCAGTATGAGAATTCTTGAATTCGAATTCAAGGAGTTCAGAGATTTGTGTCCAAGATTTAATGGAATCAATAGTGTGTGGCATAGTGTTAGATATGATATCTCCTTCCTGTGTATGTACACTCTTCTTCAGTGACTTTTTTGGTGCTAGGACTTTAAGTTGGATGGAAAACCTGTCACAAAAAGGAGTGTATGAGTGCAGTTGAATGTGTCTTGCACTTGATAGTTTGAAACATAAAATGTTGTGAAACACAGGCCTTCAAACTATCTTTTAATTCATTTAATGATGAAGAGACTGACACAGCTGACAAGAATTCAATACATTTAATGCAGTAGATATTTACTGAGATATGCATTAGTGTCACATATCACTAGTTATTCTTTATTTAAGTGGCCACATTTTGGCATTTTTGAATTTTAAAAATCGGAACATTTCATTCAATCGGAAACCGATAACGTGAAAAAAACCTAAAAAGATTGATTATTACTAATCATGTTTTCAAAACAGAGTTAATTTAGATTAATCACAGATTAAGAGTCAAGATTTCGCATTTCAGGATTTCGGGGATCGAGTTGACGATATGTATGTTATCGCTGTATCTCAATTTTCGAAATCGCAAAATCACGACAAGATTAATTAAGACTTAAATTTGTTTTAGCAAAATAATTGATCGATATTAAGCATTTCAAGATTTCGAGGATATCGATGAATCCTGATTTTCGAAATCACGATATGATTAACTTAGGACTTAATTAATCAGGATTAAGGACAAAACAAGATTAATTCAGTTTAACACAAATTATGGGTCAGAATTTCACATTTCGGGATTTCAGGGATCGTGTTGACAGGAAGTATGTCATCGATGAATCCCGATTTCCAAAATCACGATATGATTATCTTAAGCCTTAACTTTTTGTGTTAGTGAATTAATTAATTAGGATTTGAACTAACTCTCATTCTTTCGAGAAACCGGGGATCGAGATTTCGTGATTCAATATGTATTGAAACATATGTTCTTAGCAAACCCTGAATCCCAATTTTTTTTTTAAAGTTAATCTTAATTCCATTAGGTTTAAAGCTTATCATGATTAAAATAACTTTATAGAAAATGCGTCCAGATTCTTATAACATTTTAGGTTTTTTACCTTTTATTATTTAAAGAATAAAGTTTTTTGGGAAATCGGTATCGAGTGCTTGGGAATCATAATGAAGCTTATGCTTTATGAAAAGCCGAAACCCGAAAAATAAAAGTTTGGGTCTTAGGGATAAAAATTTTAAAATTTGTTACAACACTAGGGAGATGAAGCTCTGATTGTACACAACATTCACAAAGGAAAACAACTGTCCAGGAGAAGAAGTTACCCAGACCTCTGACCGACGATCCCATCGGGTGTCACCCATAGAGTACATAGTCTACCTTAGGTACTGCGATACACCCCTCGCAGTCACCTATGTTTCAACCTATATAATGGTAACAAGGACACCAACTTGTAATCAACAACCAAGGGGTATAGTCCACAACTAGGTGAGTGTATGGGTAGGGTAACTAAGCCCGAAGATCCTCCTAAGGCCTCAAATGCAATAGGGCCATAATCACTCTTAGAGTACCTTGGATGGATCCAAGTGTCTCAGAGGCCTGACACAAGTCAGGCCAATAATGCTACATGATTCACCCCCAATACACACTCTCCCAAACACTTTGTTGGGATCATGAGTGGATATCTCTATCACCTTCCTCCACGTGACCTCGTGTTTGACTCTTGTTTTAGAGGAGCTTACTAGATTGAGTAAATACAAGATGGTTTTTTCACACCCTAGCACAAACACCTAAGTTAAGTTTTGGTTGGCCTTGGATATTTTACTCTCCACACTTAATCCAAGGCCCTAGCCTAAGTTATTGGTGAACCCTAGAAAAAGTGTTACTAATATATTTTAGATTAGTGCGTTCTTTTTAGGGGATTTTATTACTCAAGGAACGAAAGTGCAACTGATGTTGTTTGAGACTCATGCAAAAATGAAACTTATTAGATCACTGCACTACTACATATTGAAAAATTTGCGATGACTACTTGAGACGAAAGTAACCTTTCGTTGCAAAATTGAAGATAAAGAGTTGAATTTTAAAATTATTTTTATAAATCTAGCCCTAGTTCATCACTCTTCCGACAGAACCTTTGGCTATCATCATAAGAGTGACAAAACATGATCTACGTCGCAAGAGCGATGAACGTGAAGATAGTGGAATCATGTCTCTCTTGCGATGACCTTTGGCTATCGTCGCAAGAGTGATGATTCAATGATGACCGTTACACTATTTGACAAAGTCAACATTGAATGTTAAACTGTTTGACAAAGCCAACATTGACTTGGTCAAATTTTCTTTCTCTTGCGACGAAAAAAATATCTATAAATATTTTGCAAATTAGAGATCTTTGGACAATCTAATTTGTATAACAATTACGATGGTTCAGAAAGGGTATTTTTGTGCAGAAGAATGTCAAAAATTTTTATAGGTGAGAAAAAAAGTAAAGCGGGTGAAAAGGGTGATGGTAGATCTTATTTCCTTTGCAAAAAATGTTGCCTTACACGTCCCGTAAGAATTTTAATAGCAACAACTACAAACAATTGTAGGAAATATGGGCACATTGATGGGGGATCAAATCAATATCGTCCCATGGTAATTAGTTATATATTCATTATCTGTTTTTATATTGTCAATTTTATATAAAATTATATATATGCATACTATTGTTTGAATATTTGTTATAGTACACATTAATTTTGCATGATTGTTTGTAATTATAAAGTTATAGTTTCCCTCTAACTTTCTGCAGAATATTACACCAAGTAGTACTACTAGAAATGATGTTGTACAAGCTGAGGAACATGATCAAGCAAATTAGGATCTCATGGAAATAGATGATGGGACAAATCAAGTTAATGATCCCATGGAAGAAGATGATGGGACAAATCAAATGATCACAGATTTCTTTCCTCAGTCGGATGAGGATGGGGACAATGATGATATTTATGATGAACCTCTATTAGAAAAGGAAAATAAATGACTTTATGAAGGCTCAAGAGAAATTTTTCTCTCTGCTACATTGTTGCTAGTGAACTTAAAGGTTATGAATAATTTTTCGAACACTTGTATGTCACAGATCCTAAATTATGTAATATGTTTTATCTCATTTTATACATAAATGTTGAATTTTTTATATTTGTTTTTAGTGTTAATTAATGTGTAAAATAAGAATGCAATTTTTACGATTAATATTCTTTACATTAACTAGTTATTTGTTAAGTTGTAGATTGTTAGGTGAATTTTTGTTACCATCATCAAATATTTTACCTCACACATATTGATATTTGCATGCCATTATGAAATACATTGGAATGGATTATCAAACTATAGATGCATGTCCTAATGATCATATTATATATTATGGACAACATGCTTCGAAAACATAATACCCACAATGTCTTATCAGTATATATCGAACCGATCAAGTAACAAAAAGGGTGCCTCGAAAGGTTCTTCGTCATATTCCCATAATTCCATGTTTGCAACGATTTTCAAGGTGTGAAAGATAGCACAATTTAGACTTCCATCTGTCTGACCCAATTGTAAAGTCTCTCTGCATTAACTTCACCATCATATATGGGTAATTCGAATTTAACATCAAGTTTTAATAAAGGCATTTCATTCTTATGTTTATGCACATGTTTCTTTGCATTGGATTTAGAACGTGAACTTGAAGAAGAAGGAGAAGAAGGAGGTGATGATGGAGGTGAAGGAGGAATCTTAGGATGATCCTTTCCCTCTTCACTTTTTCCCTTTGAAGATTCACCCAAAACTGGTCTCTTTCATTCCAAGTAATCCTCGTACAAAACCTTCATCATCTCCAACATAGCAAAGAAAATTTTTCGAAACTCTTTCTCATCTTGAGAAAGTCCCTCTTTCGATGCCATCTTATCATTGTGAGAAGTTCTCTTTATCAATCCAATCAATGGATTCTCTTCAACAAGATCGTCTTCACCACGATGTAGCTTTTCCTTTGTTAACATGAAAAACTCAATTCCAGACGTCAACTAGGTCTAATACCACTTGATCCAAAAATATCTTTTTACACGACTATGGTTGAGTTATTATGCATGTGTTCATTAACCAATTAAGGAAGCTTTAAGAAAGACGAAGAAGTTATAGAAGAAATATAGCAGCCATATGAACATGTACAGAACTAAAATGAACCATAAAAAAATAGCAAACCATAACACCAATGTGATAACGGAGTTCGACAATCTCGCCTACGTCTTTGGGTCTTTGTCTTAGTGGGTGAGGCTTTCTTATTTCTGTTCAAATCTCAACAAGTACATCACAACATTGCAAAATGGTTACAAAAATGATCTGGTCTTGTTCTACCAGATCTCAAGAACCCAACATAAGAAACAACACTCAAATCGGATGACCGAAGCTCCCAAAAATGTCCCGCAAAGGTGCGCTCCTCAACAACTTCCCTGCATAAAAATGGCTTTGTCTTGGAAAATATTCAACATAAACCTGCTCTGAATCCCCTCCCATGGCTTCAATAAGGCATGGTTTATATATATTTGAATTTTGTAAACATCTCAGAACTTCCTCCCAAGATCTGGCCTCAAAAAGGGCCCAATATCCCCCAATATTGGCCAAAATCTCCAAAAAAAGGCCAAAAATCAATATAAAACCACTATTATAAAGTTAGAAAACCCACTTTGCAAGAATAATGGGGATAAGCCCCTTTTCCTGGGCGCGCGCTCCCGTTGCATGGTCACATGTGATCATGTGGCCAAGCGTCAACCCTCTAGGGGCTGTTCGCTAGCCCCTTCTCCGTTAATACTGGTCATATGTTAATGTTCCATGGGACCGAGTCTCGAACTAGCTGCTAACCACCAACTTTACGTGCCCAAATTGCAACACCGAGTCACATGGGAACCCCCAAATCCATGGGATAATCCCACGCCATGACACACCCCTGGTCAAATGGCATATATCCGTCGATGGTTAAGCTTTGAGATATGGGGCCCACGCCCTTTGCTGAACGGTAATGGAGAGCCCCAAGAGGTAGGCTATGGTTATGTGGAAGTAATAAAATCCACACGCTGGGGCTTATCCCCAACCCCCTTTCACCTCCATTTATACAATAAATAAATTTAAATATTTTAAAGTGGAAATGGTATAACAAACAACACAATGGTGGGTTGTTACCCAACCTTCCCCAAAGCGTTACCCTACCAATAGGTCAAGTGTTCAAATCCCATGAATTTCAAAATTTTTTACCCAACCAATGAATAATGGGGTACCATGTGGCAGCCCACGTCTGGGCCACGTGACACCCTTCATTGGTCCACAAATGTGCCACTTGTCAATATAGGATTGGTCCAAGTCTGTCTTCTGCCTAGTCAACAACCAACCACATTAGCACACCTACAACTTGTCATCCTACGAATGTTCCATGTCAGTTGTACGAGTGTGCCACATGTCACCCTTTCAGTGGTGAAACGTGTCGCCTCCCTGTTGGTCCACTTGTACCTACCACACGAGTGGTCCACTGTTCCCTTGCCACGTTGGTTGTATGACCTCTGCCAAGTCAACACTAACTGTGCCTACCACGTCAACTATATAAATGCACGTCCTGTATTGTCATCTTCCACGTGGCACTGTACGGACTATACAGACTGTACATGCAACATTATTTTTGCTTGTTTGGAAAAACGAAAAAATCACCATAACTTGAGAATACGACATCCGTTTGAGCCTGTTCAAGTTGTGTTGGGTTCGTATCGACGAGGCCTATGTACAAGCCCGTTTTGAAGCCATTTTGAGAAATTTTATTTTTAGGCCTTTCTGAGCCCCATCAAGCTCCTGGATCCAAATCTGGATTAGTAGTCCTTGCATCCTATGTGAATGGTGAGGGATGATGTTGGACACACCAAATAAAGAACGAAACAAATCTATGACCAACTAGAGAAACAAAAATCACTCACTAATAAAATCTAGAAATCAAACACGTAGACAAACTTTCTTATTTCGAAGTCACTAGTTGGTGATGAAATCCAACCTAGTGAAATCAAGACAAGAAGGGGCTGGGATAAAGCGGGTGGAAAAGTTGCGTTGATAACCTGATTAATGGAGTTACACCCTGGAGCAATCTCCCACACATAATCGTGGGTATACTCTTCGAGGAGCCCGAGAGAGTTTGGCCAACATCGATTCCAGGTACCGTGAAGAATTTCCCCTCCATAGTCACCTCGTGTAAATAAACTAAAGAGATAGGCCACTAAGGTTACCAATTACGACAATGATGCCTGAGGAAACAATCAACAACCCAATCCATGAGCAAAGGTAGGATATCTAAGCCCAAAATCAAATCGAGAAGGTCCCCATAGGATTTTCTTCTCAAGTGACCCCCAATAATACGTGAAATATCTACACTAAGACCAACAAAGCAGGGTGAGTAACTCTTCTAGTCCTAATGTGACCTCATGATTGAACCTTGTGTTAGAAGGGCTTCCGAGGACAAAATGTAGCAAGTGGATTTGAACTCTCCCTATCACAAGATATTATTGTGTGTTTTGATAATTTGGAGAGTGTGCCTTACAACCTATTCCAAAGCGCTATCCTATTTAATGTTGTTGTAAATAAGTTCTAGAAAATAAAAATTGCTAATAAATTTTTAAAATTGCACTGCATTTTAAAGGTTCTTGCTTACTCAAAACGGAAACATAAATGAAACTGATGATGTATTTGACCTTGACCGAATAAAATGCAAGAAGATATGATTATGCAATCGTTTAATTCAATGAAATCTAATTACAATAGGGATAAGGTGTCTCTTTTTGGAATACAAAAGCTACGAAACAGAATTTCTCAATTTTTGAATGAAAAAAGATTCCAAATAATAAAAACTACAAAATTTTCCAATTTTTCTCTTTTTACAAATATTTGAATCTAACAATTTTTGTGTAAAGACTACTAAAAAGAATAATGACTCCAGTTCTTTCTTTCTCAAATCAGATCAGAGATGTCATGAAGAAGAGATATCATAATCCAAGAAAACTAGCACATTCCCAACACTATTCTCGAATCAAACTCACAATGTAGACACAAATGAAATGATAAGAAAACCTTTCGTCCAATACAAACAAAAATTGTCTATCAATCAATTAACAATCCAAAAAGTAAAAACAATCCAAAAATCCAAATAAATCAAGGACTCCTTGTCAAACAAGCACTCAGGACCAAGGTCTCGAGATTATATCCTTGTGACAAGAAACAAAAAAAAAAACTTGCAAAGTTTACAAAGAAGACTTTGAATTTCCGAAAATCAATCAAATGTAGGCTTCAGAGTTATAAATCAATCATTCACTAGGGTCAAAAGTTCATCCCAGGCAGTAGAGGAAAAACTGGGTAGAGAAAATAAAAATGGCTATTACCCAACATTTCCTACAGGAACCGTCGCAGGTTGTAGAGGAGCACAGTGTGACGATCTAGGATCGTCACAGGCTGCCAATAAGGTACAATGTGACATCATCACACTGGTATGCACTAGTAGAGTGTGTTGTTAGAGGATCATCGTAGGATGTCAATAAGGTATAGTGTGATGATCTTTGAAAATAAAAAAAAATGGAAAGAAAGCTCACTGAACCTTCAGACCCAGGGAGTCAAGATGGATCACCCAAAAACTCCGAGAATAAAATTAACCAAAAGAAGGCAGGCTAAAAGAAAATAAGAGGAAAAAAAAAAAAAAGGTTGTATCCCCAGTATGGCCACCAATTTTATTATCAATCTAATCGGTAAGTGTAGACACAAATA
>JASDQU010354113.1:0-12060 GCA_032191745.1 Picea mariana
CTCAAAACTTTGCCCATTAAACTTCTTGATCTCCATCTTCGAATTGCTTGCCATTTCTTTTCACCCGAAAAATCAATACCACAGATCTCCCACTGTAACAGGGCTTATCACAGTTCCAAGCCAACCCTTGACCACAAAGGCATCCCCCTGAAGCCAAAAAAGCTCTGATACCAAATGTATATTTTAACCTTGTACAATATTTACTGCAAACAAATTTTTAGTAAAAGAACAGAAAAGATACAATGACAAATACAAACATTACACAGAGATTTTTCCCTTGGAAACCCAAACCGGGAAAACCAACATATTCTATATTCATTCATAGTGATACATTGTTTACAATACAATATACATATAGGAGCCAACGACATCCAAAACCCTAACCCAATGACCTAGATTAGTCAACAACCCTAATTCCTTAACTAGAAATAGAAAACCATCGGCAAAAAATCATGTGCCGAAAAACCACCTAAATATGTGACACGTTTCCCGAGGCAAAAGATATGTGACACTACTACTCGTGCAAAGAATATAACACATACCCAACAGAGCCTTGATTTAAGAAATCCTCATGAAGTAGGTAGAAACTGAATCTGACTTGCTTATCATCACATTTATGAGTTGATGCCTTAGGGTTAGCTTCTTGCTTGTATTCTTTCTTTCATATAGTCTGGTTAAGGCATCAAACATCTCCTTTGGTGTCTTCAATTCTGATACATTAGGAATCAAGTGGTCCTTGATTAAATTTGTCAAGATCCTCTTTTGGCCTTGATCTCATTTTTCTTATGTCTTGCCTTGACCTCTTCCTCTTCTGGTTCCGAGAGAACTTGCTTGACATGAGCCAAGAGCTCATTCTCTTCCAGAATGAGAAGTATTCTATGCTTCCATGATCTGAAATTGTCTGCTCCATCCAACCTATCTTCAACTCTCAGATTAGTAATCATTTTCGCTTTGTAGAAACCCTAGGCCTGAAAAAATCCCAAAATTTCAACCTTCTTAAAAAATCAATGCCAGGGTTTTAGGGTTAGGTGAGTTTTCGAGTACAATTTTCTCCTCAATGTTGGCACTAGAAAGCCCCAACGACTAGCAATCTTGTTTTTGCAGGTGTCTTGTGCTAGGTCAAATTTGGCTTCAACCCTCAATCTCTGATACCATGTTAGATTTTCTTAAATTTTCAATAGCAATAGATTTACCAGAGTATTTTGATCTTCATTTAACATTCAACAACCTTATACTGAAAATATAAGAAAGATCCAGAAGAAGATAGACAAGCACAAGAAGACACAAAGATTTGTCCTAGGAAAACCCCAAACTCAGGGAAAAACCCAGCCAACTTTCCTTAGAAAGAATATTTCTAATAACACAATACAACCATGAACAAGCTCTCTTTACAAGAGCAAAACCAACAATGAAGAAACCCTGATAACAAGTACTTATCTTTTCTTGTCAAAACCTAGCGAGGGTAGACAACTGAGCAAAATCCTGAAATATGATGTGTAGCAACGCTAGCGAGAGTATTAGAGTACTCGACCTCTTCTAGCGAACTTCCCAAGATAAAACCCTAGAAACTGCAGTAGTTGCGTCTTCTTCCTTGCCTCAGACTTGCGCCTTCTTTTCTTGAGTGAGAGAGTTGTGGAAGTGTGTATCAAATGGCAAGGCATCTCACTTTATTTATAGTTTTCATGTCACTTTACTAGGGCTGACTTCTCTTCTTGGAAATTCTATTTTCACTTTATTATTTTCCTGTGGGGCCAACTTCTCTTCTGGGGTATGCTTCAACTGTTCAATGGTCTTCCTTTGACTTCTTGGAATCTTCCTCTCTAAGAAAAGTTGTCCAGGAGGTGATACCTCCCGCTGCTACAAAACATCAACAATAATGACTAAGGTGAGGGGTAAAGACAAAGTTGATTAGTCAAAGACAATTTTATTTTCCAATTTAAAGAAGAAAGGTTTTGGTTGTGTATTTCCCAAGCATTTTTCAAGAGCAAACTTTTTCTCTGCGAAAAGGAAAACTCATGAAACCTAGGAGGAAAACCTGGTTGGAGGGAAAAACCCAAGGGGAGAAAAAAATTGAATGGTGGCAAATAAGAATGCAATGCTCGACAGGCTTGCTCGGCATGAGAAGGAGACCTAGTGTTGGACAAAAGGGGCTAGCATTGTAACTTTCCAAGCGTAGAGCAAAAGAATTGTTTCATCTCACCGAGGAAAGGACTAGGTTGACGGAGGAAATGACTAATTATGGATTATTGAACAAAGGAAAAGGGCCAAGACATTTACCGAGCAAGGGCTAGAAGGTTGTAGGCATGGTGGTATGTTATATACCTCAATAGATCTGCAAATATAACTAACAAATAACCAAACCATTCAATGAATACAAGAAATAGAGAAAACCCTTGAGTTAGGGTAACACCATATATTATTCCTTATGGAAGGAATGCACTCCCAAGCAATAATTGCATGTACAAGAACAATATTCTTCACCCTGCCTCAATACATTGCTTACACTTCTTTATATAGTATTCTCTATTTTCTAGAAACCTTCTAGAGAAGGAATCTTCTAGAAAGCCTATTTATTATCTCTAACTACCATAGTGGGCCTTATTTAATATTGTGGTGGACCTAGTCCACCTTACATTGAATGGCCTCCACTAGTAATATATAACCCCATTCCCATTGGGTACCTCCCATATTACCTCCCTAGGTATATTACATGGTATGTGCTCAACAAAGGTAAGGAGGACTAGAGCTTGACATAATGAGCTAGTGGTCCAAACTATTAGCACTATGAAAAGAGATGTCTCAACTCATTAAGCAAGGGACCTAGAGTTGCCACCAGGGAAAGGAACCAACTTTTGTAGGTGGGATTTTCTTCAAAATGTGGAATTCTACGAACTTGATATGAAAAACCTATAGAGAGAGAAACCTATTGGATTTTTTAGGCCAAAATTTTGTGTGTAAGGGATATGGTGGAGGAAACTGAGGATGAGAAACCAAGTTGGGTTTTGGCAAGGTGAGAAAGCTCTAGGGTCATGACAATAACCAACTCAAGGACTACAACCACTCTTAAATTGCCATGTGTACAACATAGAGGTACCATGTCAACCTATATAGGTGAAACACATGTTAAGAAATAGTTCCAAGAATATTTTGTGTGGGTAATGAAACAGCCATAAATTTGTGGCGAAGCATGAATGGATAGAGGTCTGAAGAGGATTGGGGGATCCATTTTGGGAATCCAAGCCTATAACTGTTGATGCCAAGAACAAGAAGGGAAACAACCTACCAATGTTATAACCGAATCTTGCATGGGTCTATTTAGGGAGCATTTGAAGATAGTAGATTGATTTGTTTGCCAAAGCCATTGTTTTGTCGTTTTTGTGCATGCTAATTAAGAGAAACCAAGGAGGGTAAGAAAGAACGAAACAATGCTAAGCGCATCCAAGCTAGTGGAGGCTGGAGCCTAGGTGAGGGTAGAGCCAAGAGCATAGTGCAAGGAGCCAAGAGCCAAGGCCATGATAGAGCTAAGTTAGCAGAGAGAAGTTCAGCTTAGATAGATTTAGTAGAGAGATATCCTAGTTGTAGAGGATGCAGGAAAGCTCCAAGGCCAATCAAGGAAATATGAAATTGTACGGGGATTCAGGAATATTGTAGGAGCAAGCTTAGCTCAAAACAGTTGTGAAACACTAGTTGTATGCATTTTTCTTGTTTAATGATACTTGGAGTTTTATTCCCTGAGAGGGTTTCTCCAGTTCAAATTTTTTGGGTGTATTGTGTGTGTGCATGTTTGTTGCTATTAGAATTGCCATTGTTGTTGCTAGCATTAAGAACTAAACCAACTAAACTTGCATACATAAAAATTTAAAATAGATACTTAAGGTTAAAATTTTTGAAGATTTAAATTTTTAAAATAGAATTCATTTTGAGAGCCATTGGATAATTTTGACTTGCCCACTAGATATGAATCATTAGCAACTTTATATGTTCTGACTTGCACAACATGTTGCACACCTATCGCTTGGACAAACTCATCCAACAATTTACACAACAGTACCACATCTTTAATATGTGTAGATACATCAATATATTAAGCAGATATTAAGTAGTCACTTATTTCTCCTCTCCCATGGACTGATAACAAAACAAGAACCTACTAATAAACATTGTTCTCTTTGGAAAACGTACCAAGCAGTGTTACCAACATCGCATCATTGAAAATATCGTCAAGGGTCCGGAAAAGAAAATATCAGAAACATTGGAGAAAATATCAGAAAATGTCGGCAAAACTAACATATCGAAAAATATCAGAAAATAATGCTGGCCCTCCAAAATACAATAATATCGTGATGTTGGTAACACTGGTACCGAGAAAATAGGGAGGATCTTGGCCTTCCCATTTGTCCAACCATCGGACATCACCATGGATCAAGTGGGCTCACATGATTGTTTTAGGTCCTCCAATCTAGTAATGATATCGTCCTTTTCTTTCGCAAGGATTGGCCCTTAACTCCTCATTGCTAGCGGCCTTATACCTAGGGCCAACAACAGCAACACCAAACATTGCTTGTTAAAACAGATTTTTCTTGGCAATGCTAAGTAGGATATCACTCCATAGAAAACCCCTGCCCACAACCTAGTCTGCTTCTTCATTCTCGTTTTTTTAACCCTTGATATGATGGAAGGTTCTCCCCCAAGTTGCATTCTCGTAAGTTCGTAACAAGTGAAGGTGAACTCTTGGAGTCCCTCTCACTTTCCCCCATTTCAGATATACCTATGGTTCTTGAGGATCTTGCTACTCCTTCAACTTCAATTCAAAGTTGGATAGTTGCTTTGTCTGTGTCCTTCTTATTCTTTTCATTGATAGATTGATCGGCACTTAGCATGATTTTTGGGGTTGTATTGGGACATATCTAATCCTCATGCCCTTGGTTTTTAGGAAGGTGGTATTTCAAGAAGCTAATCCCTCCTGTCATCTCCCTAAACTTAATAGTGAGTAATGCTACAGCAATGCTAGAATGTATATAACTACCCATAATGAATGGACTAATGATTAGAGAGAAGTAATCCTTGTGGTTAGTTGGAGCAAATTTTATAATAAGCAGCCAGATTATAGCATCTCGATTATAGGATCAGTTTTTGGAGATGTCAAAGTTGCTGATATTATAAGGATGTACATAGATTCTAGACACTTTGTGATTAATTGACTCTTCCATCACTGCCTTAGAGTCCCTTGTAAGTGCATGCAAGGAAACAAACCAATCAGAGCACCCCACCAAGAACACAATGCTCACAAATATTATTTTGCATAAATACTTTCCCCATGAAAATTTGTTCTTTCACTTTATGGGAGGTATTTGAAATTCTAAACTCTATCATAGGTATTAATGCAGAACTAACATCATACCTGATGCATTATCTGTGTAATTTGTCAGGTGGTGTCCTTTCTGGTGATCTAAGTCATATCGGCTTGTCTAGGGGTTGTCGTCAACTGTAGGAAATTCATCAGAATGCAAAATGCTTTCCCATGGAAGTAGAGGTGAAATTTTCTATTTTTCTCTGATGAATTTCTCATGGTTTGTTTGTTTGCTATGTTTGTATTGTCTATATGATGGAACTACAATGTGCTACCATACATCCATAGAGACAGATGACCCATAAATTAAAACTCCAATGTATTGTTACTTTGGTCTGTTAATGTTATAAATTGAACATGAAAATGTTCATGAGATAGATCAACTATACTTTTAACATGGTTATAGTTATGCAAGGTTGTGGCACACTGCACATGCTGATTTGGATCCTGACGAGCTTTGTCGAAGATACTTGATGTGGTGCATCCTCTTCAAACTGTATTTGTGCCTGCGCTTTGTCCGTGTATTTAAAATTCAATGTGTAGAGTCTTTCAGTGTGTTGTGTATTTTACAAAGGACCCAACTGTATCTAATGTGATAGTGGCATAAAAATATCAGCCTCCTGTTGTACAATCAGATGGTAAATTGTGTACAGTGGTCTTGGTGAAAGTATGTAACATGCCCTTTTTTTGTATAGAGGTTAACCAAAGTTGAAAGATGATGGTAACCATGTGTTGATCTTGCACATTCTATGACACATCTCTATTTCACCAACTAAATTCATTTTCCATTTGCTGGTCAAAATGAAAAATCACGTCTTTTTACTGAGGACTCAGCTGTATCATCTGTGATTGAAAGTTTGACATTTTACCTCGCCTTGTTGTGTATTTGATGCTAAATTGTATATATCCTTTGTAAATTATATACCATGTCATCCTTTGGTTCTATACAGATGAATGATTCTTATTTTTATAATTTACCTCCCGTTTTTATCTTCTTGTGATGCTACAAAAATTTGTACTCATGTGAAAAGATATACCATGTCATCCTTGGCTTTCTTTATAGATATTAGTGGCAAATGACTAATGATAATTAGGCACTTTATCATGAACTTGATATTTTCCATGAAACAAATTTGTCTTCAAATCAAATTTATTTTTACCTTACTGCCTAAAATGAAAAATCACGTTTATGCAGACAATTTTTTTTAATTGTCTTTTTATGGAATGCCAAGCAGATATGTTGTGTCTTTACTAACCTCTCTAGGGTGGAGTGAGAAGTTATTTGTATGCGTGGAGTCTTCATCTTCAAATTCAGTGATCAATGACATTTTTCTGAAAAATATATGGACCAAAGCATCCTGTAAATATGTCTTGACAAAAATTATAACAGAATATCACGAAATCCTGGCAACATAAATACATGTTTTTGCACCAAGAAAATTATGGAAACTAACAAGGAGATGACTTAATTGCTTACGACAGGTTTTCTCACGGAGAAAAATTATAATTTTTAATTTTTAAATAAAGGAAAATTTATGAGAGCACACTCTTATCTGGAACTATTTGATAATATAAGAAGATTCAAGATAATCTACAATATCATTGTCAAAAACGTGTTATCTCAAATTTTTTCGTTTTTGTATTTATGCTCTCCACTGCCACTGGAAGACCTTTAGATTCTTGTCTTGCAGCGGTAGTATTTTTCCTTTCAGGGTCTTTCCTGAGAAGGGTTGAGCTTTCGGGACTAACACTTCCTGAGACCACAAGTATTATTATAGCCTTCTGGTAAAAATGAAGTCAAGATTTTTAAATAAATGTTTTTTTTGTTTTTTTGACATCTTGAAAAATGGATTCTATACAACTATGGCCCTAGATTCATTTGATGTGTGAAGGCCTGGATTGAATGCTTACAGAGTATGGAGCCCAACTGTAAAACAGAATATCATTTATGATATTAATGATCCTTTTCAAACTGTGGTTCTAATTTCCAGATGTTTTTAGACGAAACCATTGCATTTAGTGGAGTTAAATTCATTTGCTCCATGTAGGTTGAAATGGTGCTTGCTTCCACATAAGTTTAATCTTGATACCGAGACTAGTAGTATCAATATAATGGCTAAATTTGTGTCTAGTGTTGTTCATAGATATAAGTGGTTTGAATTTCAGAACTATCAAAAGCTTACCATTGCACAAAGAGCTCGTCTATTGAGATCGGTTGGAACATGGTTTTCTGCCAAAAACCGAAATTTCAGTGTTTATTTCTCATTGGTTAATGGATTTCAACATAGAAAACAGCATGTCCACTTTTAAGGTGTCACTCTCCATTCAAATTGTCTAAATCGCATACAACTAACACGTATGTACTTTCTATATTAGTAAAAGACAACCTTTTGATTTACTTAATGTTTAAATCGCATGCAACTAACACTTTATATATCAATTACAAATCAACCTTTTGATTCAACTTAATGTTTTCTTTTAACTTTTCAACAAGGATCTACATTATAAGTCAGATTGCACATTTAATGAAAAACTCATGGTTTAAAAAAAAACGCAAGTCATCTTCAATGTGGATCTACATTACAAGTCAAATTACATCTTTCATGAAAAACTTGTTGGAAGAGATGTGTCATACACCTTGTAGTGCTGCAATAGAGAAAATAATATTTGCAGTGTTGTAGTCAAGCAAAGAATATTTGTAATGCTGCAGTAGCACACAGAATACTTGTAGTGCTGCAGTAGAGCAGAGAATACTTGCAATGCTGCAGTAGAGTAGAGAATATTTGCAGAGCAATGGTAGGGAATAACTTGCATGTGTTTTTTAAGCAGAAATGGTAAACCATAAATCATTTATGGTTTTATTATGCCTATTYATTAAGTCCTAGAGCTGGAGAAAAACACAGTGTGAGTCTTATCTTATCGTTATGCTACCAAAATTTCTYCAGAATTATGCTACTACTGAACACTCTTGTTGAGAGCATATAGATTCTATATTGTAACCATTTTTGTTGTTGAATAATACATAGTGTGATTTAGCGCGTGGGGTTTTTCTYCCGAAAGGATTTTCCCAAGGAAATATCAATGTCTATGGTTTGTTGTTTATTTATTTGTTGCAATTGTTATGTTTCTAATTTTTGCACATTCTTCTTTCATAGATTAATGTAGGAAATGTATTCCGCACCTTTGCTTCCTTTCAAAACTCACAGTTTTGTGAACACACACATATATACACATAAATATTTTTCCATGAAAATTTCCTTTGGGATGTTTTCAACGACTTCTTAACATTTTAAGAATAGCCCTTAGGGTAAATGTCATTGGTTGGGGGAAATCTTCCATTAGCTTCTTCACATTCTATGAACAATCTTTGTAGTAAATGTTATCGACAGACGATATATATGCCTATTGTTAGTTTTTGTAGCTCAATAGGTGTCTCAGCTATGCCTATGTGTCCTAGGCTAACTGATGGACACACAAATGGCCCATATCAACCTTGGTTATCTTAGCCTGACTTAGGAAAATCAACAAAATTCCAGTCTTGAGTGGATAGTTGGGCCCAAGAAGAGGTAAGTGCTTTGTGGGACCCTATCTAAGTGGGGTGCACCACTTAGTGGAGTGTGGGGTCCAAACCAAAGGAGGCACCTCAATCTAAGCCATTTAAGGCTAGGTTGGGCACACATCTCAAGGCAACATGGACGCTGATAGAAGGATAAAGGAAGGGGTTGAGGGTGTGAATGGGACGCACTCTTCATTTGTGAGTTGAGCAAGAGAGAAGTTGGAGGGTGCTAGGTTGAGGCAATTGTTGGATGAGGAATAGGGCAAGAGTAGAGMTGAAGGAGGGCGCTTTGGTTGGGGCAAATATTCAGGGAAGAGGAGGTCATACAACAAATTCATTTCGACAAAGAAATCAGGTCGTACAACAAATAACTAGAGGGCCAAATCAGGTCGAACTACATCAGCAACTGAGGCCGAAAATCAGGGGCCTTGTTAGTCGAATTTTTGAGCAGAAGAAGGGCYGAGAGGGAGGCAGTACATGGYCGTACTTTGTTGGTCCRTACAACACCACCTTGGATGGGTCATACTGCTGTAAAGTCAGTTGATTTTTCTCCTGTAAGAAAAATTGTATTTTTTTGTTGTAACTTGCCATTCCTCTAAAGCCATTAAAGCACCTCCTTTGTTGGTTTTCCCCACACTGGGGTTTCCAGGTTACTTTTGGTGTTGTCCTAATTTGTGTGCTTGGTTTACTATATGCTTCTGTTGTTTATTTTCTAAATAATAAGTCGGTTGTAGGTTGCATGCATAATTTTTGAATTTATAATAGCAAGTATAAATTCTGGTTAAAGTTAAATGATTGCCATTAAATTCATTTGTTGAGTCATAGAAAGTTCAACATGGTATCTGAGCTCAGCCTCTGAGTACAGAAGGAGCCAAGTAGCTTGTTGTGCTTACCATAAAGGGTAAACAAGCAAGTGGGACGTGTGACCAAAAAAAGTGGGTGAGCCAGAGGAGATGACTATGGATGGTGCATGCAGGTTTGAAGATAGGGTGGAGGGCGCCTCGAATTTCTATCCTTGGAGGGAGCGTATTGGCTTGGTATTGGAGGAGAATGGATTATGGGAAATTGCAGAAGGGAAAGGGGCAACCCCAACCGATCTAGTACAACTAGCAGCTCACAACAAGAAAGATGTCAAGGCCAGGGGAATAATTGTGGATGGAGTCAAAGACCATATTATTCCTCATTTGTCTGGCAAGAAAACAACGAAGGACATGCGAGACGCCCTAGTGAAGTTGTACCAGTCTGGTAACCACAGAAGGAAGATGTTACTTAGAGAGAAGTTGAGAAACACGAAGATGGCCAAGGTGGAGTCAGTGGTCACTTACCTCACAAAGTTCACTTAGATCAGAGATGAATTGGCGGTTGTGGGAGAGGTTGTGGACGAGACTAAGCTAGTGAGGATAGCCTTGAATGGCTTCACCAAGCAGTGGAAAGTATTTGTCTGTGGAGTGGTGGTTGGGGAGAAACTCCTTAATTATGAGAGATTATGGGATGACTTCACTCAGGAGGAGCTAAGAATTGATGCCACTCAGGATAGCCAGCCAAAGAGTGAAGAGGAGGAGAATGTGGCTCTTCATGTGATGAAGAGCAGTGGAGCGGGAGGTTCCAATGACATGGGCAAAGTGAAATTCTTTGCATGTCACAAGACTGACCATTATGCCAGCCAATGTCCTAAGAAGAAGAAAAAGGAGGATGCAAAGGTAGCAACAACAACATCTACCGCGATAGATGAGTTTGTGGAGAAATTGAAGGAGGAATTTTCTCTAGTTTCCTCTCTTTCGAGCAACAGAAGATTTGCAGAGTTGGAGGACAATGGGGCATGGTTCGTGGGCAATGGATCATCTTGCCATATGACATGAATGAGGTCGGTGTTCCTTAGTGTTTCAAAGATGGGCTCAAACTCGCATGTGGGTAGTGGGGTCGACACCATGCATGAAGTGAAGAGGGTTGGATGCGTTAGATTCCAACTAGAGTCAGGTTGTTAAGAACCAAACATCAATATAGCATAGAAAAACCTCAGGAAAAGTACTCAACGCCTGGAAAAAGAGATAATTTCAAATAATAAGCCTCTTCGAGGGCAACCTCCTTTTACCCCACTTAAATGTTCAATTCCCAGATGATTCAAAATGAAAATGTCTCCTTGGTATATATAGGAGACTAGGAGGTATAATTACAACTAATGGCCTAAAGCTTACATAAATAACATTACTAATCTAATATGCCCCAATTAAGAGTTAATGAGCCAATATTAGGGCTTAACATGCCCCTCCCCTTGAGACAAGTGTTGTCCGCAACGCTTGAGTAACTCTGGATGCTTCTATATAAAAGACTCGTCTTCCCAAGTGGAATCTTCAGCAGGTAGTTTCCTCCATTTAATGAGATACTCTGAAATGGATCTAGTGCTCAGTTGGCGAATTCTTGTGTCAGTGATGGCTTCAGGCTCCAATATGATTTTTCCTTCCTCGTCAAGTTCTGGCAATATAGTTTGAACTGGGATCTTGTCGCCTACAACCTTTTTTAAGCATGAAACATGGAAAACTAGGTGTACTCGTGAAGATGCAGGCAGCTCCAATTTGTATGCCATAGTACCAATCTTTTGCAATACCTTATAAGGGCCATAGTACTTTGGTGATAATTAATTATCCTTCTTGGCTTGTTTGAGGGACATCTGTTTGTATGATTGCAGACTTAAAAATACCCAATCCCCTACTTCAAAACTTCTTTCACTGCGATGTTGATCTGCTTGTTGTTTCATGCGATTTTGTGCCATGGTCAGGATGTCCTTTAATATTTGAAGAACTTGATGTTGATTCTCGATGTGATCTTCCACTGCTTGAACCTTAGATTTTTCTTTTAGAAAAGAAGTGACGGAAGGAGGGTGGTATCCATAAAGTGCCATAAATGGTGTCATTTTTGTTGCAGTATGAAAGGAAGTGTTATACCACCATTCTGCCAAGGGTAACCATTTGAACCATTCTATTTGTTTATCAGAGACAAAGCAACGAAGGTATCCTTCCAGACATTTTTTCACTATCTCGGTTTGTCCATTAGATTGAGGATGATAGGATGAGCTATGAGCCAATTGAGTACCCAAACAAGAAAATAATTCTGTCCAAAAATGTCCAGTGAAGATGGGATCTCTGTCACTTACAAT
>JASDQU010354120.1:0-12060 GCA_032191745.1 Picea mariana
AATCGTTGGGCAGAGGGGGTCCCTTGTCCCACAAACAAAGGGGTCTCATACACCAATTTGGTGTGGCTTAACCGTGACCTTAAAAATAGATTATTATTATTATAATATTGACGGATTACTTAATTCTCATTTTTTTCTTAAAATTATTGAAATTTAGGTTATAACTTTGTAGTCGACTACCGAAATATTGATTTATCTGCAATTTTTTAGACCATAAATAAAACTAAAGGTTATTTTTTAGGAATGAGAGTCCGACTTGTAGTCGTGTAAGAAATCATAATACCTTTCGGTCAGGAAGAAATAAGGTAGGCAACTTGGACGTGGAAGGGGCCTAGAAGCACTTGTTGGTCATGTGTAAAGGGGCAGCCTATGCCACTGCACTTTGTTGTATATCTTTTTGTTTGTGGAGGATTGAAGGGTAAAAAGTGAAGATCCGGTCTCAGTCTCCTACCTTGATCATGACCCATGTACAATGTATTATTACTGGATGCCTAATGTATTGTCACTGGATGCCTGGAGCTCTTCTCTCTGTACATTTATTTTTGTATTATATAGTTTCTTAGGGCGATCATGTGGACTTCCCTATTACTGAGTGGGCTCGATATGTACAAACAATGGTTACCCTGTTGAATTATTCTTCCTTTAATTATAAATCGCCCACTTACTTTCTTTGTAGGCTATGTAAAGTGTTTTTTTGTAGGCTGTGTAAGGTGTTTTTTTTATGGAAACAAACTCGACTCTGCTCATATATTTTCATTGTTCTCGACTTTGCTCATATATTTTCATTTTTCTCATCACTTATCATTGAAAAAGAGTTGGGTTGCATCTAACTGAATGTTGTATCCCACCAGAAAGATCAAATAAAAACCACTGAGGGTTTAACATGTTGCCATTCCATGGGAGTTTCTTTCTCCCTCACAAGGCACGAGGTATAATTAATTCCTAGTTAATTTTGGATTCACGGAGTCCTAGAGGAGGCATGACAAAAGACAAAGATTTTAAGCTTATTAAAACCTAAGATTTTGAAAAAAGTTCTTATTCCTCATGTTCCTAGATCTGGGCTAGGATTCATAAGTATTTTGTACAGTGTTTTCCAATTGTTGTATTGTTGTGTGCAAACTCAGGTTCTGAAGGTTTACATACAATGCTTGCCTTGCTAACCTTTAAAATGACAAGATATAACACATTGTAATTTATCATCTCAAAATTCTCCACAAGATTTTTTGACGGGTGGAAGTATGCTCTGCCATCGCTCAAATATTGTCCTTGTCGGATGGCTACCTAGCTTGTTGGACATGTCTCAAACTCTGTCTTGCATTCAATTAATTTTAACCCCACCATAAAATTAAGTTGTTCAACACATGTGTGAAAGGTAGTAGGAAAATGTAAAGGGAAATGATTGGATTGGAAGGTGTTAATAGTAGTAGGAGAATGCAAAGGGAAATGATTGGATTGGCCATTGCAGCAGTAAATTCCATTTGATACAGTAGTCGTGGGAATATTTTGAAACTACATACAAATTTCTTTGAACCTTGCAAAGAAGTTTGTTGATTGTGTCATTTGGATGGAGACATAATTATGATGGTCAATCTGCGGTGGACCTTTCTAATTTGGACAGGAAAAATGTGAAAACAAGGGGCGATTTTTCAGACGACAAAAATCACATATGTGAAAACTGTAAAAACAGGTGGTGGTGAAAAGTGTAAAAAATTGTGACAATTTCTCATTCGTCATGACAATTTCTCATTCATGGACAGATGACAAAAATTGCTAGATAACCCTTCCCGCAACACTTGATCTCATCACATTGGTTGTCGTTGTCATATATTGGCTACAAAACACAAAGAACAAACAACATCTAAAGCTCAGTTTTTCTATGGTTGTGCATAGTACAAAACCCTAGGATAAATTCATGAATGTGGGTAACACTTTCATGACAATCGGATCTCCAAAATTCCGAAAGACATGTTTTCGACTGAACTAATATTTTTTTTGGCCGAAATCTTTATTTTTTCAGCCGAACCTTTGAACGTCAAATCGAATGGTACGGTGACGACACCCTCGATTTTCGTGTACAATTTTAGTCGGACAAATTTTTTTCATCCGGTAACCTCTTTTCGACCGAAAGATATTTTGGCCGAAAACGTATTTCAACCGAAAGACTATTTCGGCTGAACTATTGTTTCGGCCGAAAAAAAATTTGCCCGAAATATCTTTTCGATCGAAAAGATGTTTATATATTTACCGCACATCGTGACTGTTATGATTTTTTTGAGTTCTTGACTGTTATGGTGTGAGTGATAGTTTGAGTGTGAGTTATATTGTTTGGCGGTCATGTTTGGTGGTCTTGTTTGGCATGGTGCTGTTGGCGAGCGGTCCTATTTGGTGCAGACCTGTGGGCGAGCAGTCAGAGCTGCAGGTAAGCTCTCTGGCCAATTTAAATTTAAGTTTATTTAAAGTTTATTTCTTTAAATTAGTAGTTTTAGTGTGACTTGGCCATGGGGGGCTATCCCTATGGACAATCCGTGGGCACGCTAATGGCTTGTCCATAAGGCTTCCCCCCCGCGGCCAAGTCACCATCTATAGGTTGTGACTTGGCTGCGGGGAGCCAGCCCTATGGCCACGTCGTGGGCACGCCAACGACTTGGCCACAGGGCTGGCCCCCCGCGACCAAGTCACAGTCTACAGGCTATGACTTTGCCATGGGGGCCCAACCTTGTCACCAAGCCGTGGGCACACCATCATCTTAGCCATAGGGTTGCCCCCCCGCAGCCAAGTCATAGTCTACAAGCTGTGACTTGGTTGCGGGGGGGAAACCCTGTGGCCAAGCCACGGGCACGCCCACATCTTGGCCACATGGCTAGCCCCGTGGCCAAGCCACGGGCACACCCACATCTTGTCCACATGGCTAGCCCTCCGGGACCAAGTCAAAGTCATTTCAAACGTTTTGTATTTTATAAAAATTTCATAAAAATTTCAAACTGTCTAACTTTTTATTTCAAATGTTTTGTATTTAAAAAAAATTTCATATCTTCAGGAATTCAATTTATAAATTTTTACATATGTAATATTAGAGTATCATAAGTTATAAATACTATTTTACAGATTGTTGATTCTGGAATTCCTTACTGTAGTAACCACTTTATCCCGCCTCAACTATTTCTCCACTTTGATTAATGCCTATTTCAATTTCTTCATATTGTCATGAGTCTTGGTCACATCTCTGTGTAAGACATCAGTGACCTACTTGTGTAGATTTGGTTTGTCCTTGAAATTCATCTGATCAACATTTAATGTAATATGGTTGGCTTTGTAGTCAACAACTGATTGAATTTCACTCTTTTTAATCTCTAGAACAACCAAATTCAGCACTCACTTTTGATATGGCTCCTCTTCAAAACCATAGACTCTTATCATAGTAAACTGCTAAAAAAGGAACCAGTCTCCCACTCTGGTGTCATTTTGCAATTGTAGTGACCCTTTGACTAAAGGAATAATTATAAAAAATACTTCATTGTGGATAATAAAGTCTAATATAGACATTAAAGAGTTTACATACTGCATAAAAACTTCACTGGTGACATGTTCTCTTACCATAGGCAACCACTCAATGGTTGGGAGAGCAACATGTTGGGTGGTCATTCACCATCCTAGAATTAAAATAACCCATATGTGAGTAGTTTTGATGGATTAACCTATGGATCAAGTGAGACTGGTACCTGAATGACCTGGTACCTCTAAAATCTAAAAACTGTTGGTGCATTGTATTTGCCAAGAACTTGCAGAAGTCAAACTTTATGAAGTATTGATTCTCGGGGTGTGACAAGGCTACTAGGAAACCCAAAAACAATGGTATCCATTATAAAACTATAATTGAGACTTAAGACTTTTGCAATCATGGCAACAACAATTTTGGACATAGGATAAAAAATGTAAGACGAGTATGGGAGAGAAGAAGTAGGCATAAAAGTTACTTGAATTAGATGACTCTTAATAAACTTATTGTTTTATATATGTGATATATTAACCCATTCGCTTAAAGTATGTGATCCAAATCAGACCTTTGGTATAACTATCTCTTATATGATGAACACCAAAACATATTACTATAACATATTACATTGTAATATGTTATGAAGAATCTTCATTAATATAGCACTCAACAAATAGAAACAAACTTTGAAACATAAGCAATATATTCACTGAAGTCATTCCCTCTATCTCCAGAATAGATACACCGAAATATGTAACAGTCACTTTGCATTGATAACAAAATTTATAAAAGACAGACCAATATTTCATGTCAAAGCCTCATTTACAAAGTTAGAAGAAAGAACATGTTTAAATACATTTCACAGTTTACATTTTACAGTTTGTTTTATACAAATTTACAATTTGTTTTCAATTTTAATATATGTGCATATGTATAATATCTGTACATATGTTTTAATATCTATGAATTATTTATGATTTGGATAATATATGTTTTCAGTTTTTATATCAGTACATATGTTATAACATTGTAATATGTTATGACATATTACAATGTAATATGTTATAGTAATATATGTTATAACATATTACATTGTAATATGTTATGACATATTACAATGTAATATGTTATAGTAATATATGTTATAACATATTACATTGTAATATGTTATGACATATTATATTGTAATATGTTATGAAAAATATGCATTAATATAGCAATCAACAAATAGAAAACAAACAATGAAACATAGGTAGTATATTCACTATAGTCATTCCCTCAATATCCAGAATAGATACACTGAAATATGTAACAGTCACTTTGCATTGATAGCGAAACTAATAAAAGACATCAATATTTAATGTCAAAGCCTCATTTACAAAGCTAGAAGAAAGAACAATTTTAAAATCTACAAAATATCACGTACAACAGATAGAAATAAACCTTGAAACACAGGGAAAATGTCCACTACAATTATTCCCACAACTAAAATATGTTATAGTACTTTGCATTGTAACAAAAGGACACAAGCAGTGAACATTTCATGTCAATGTCTCATTTACAGAACGATAAGAAATAACAAATTTAAATCCAAATGTCTAACTCTAATGCCATGGAATGAGATACCAATTACGATTCCTCCAAAAGTCAAGCTAGCTTCCATTTTCAGCAAAGAAGGGCTTAAAATTATGAAGATTTGGAAATAAAATAGAATTAATGATACCCAAGAAAATGGATAAGAGAATCTCATGGCATAAATGCAATTTGAATTTGCATCTTCATTCAAGAAAGTAAAAAATGCAATTTGAACTTGCATCTTCATTCAAGAACGTAAAAAAATGAAATTTGAACTTGCATATTCGTTTAGAAATTCAAATGTTTCAACAATTCTTGTGATTAGTGGCATATACCTTAGATTGAGACTCTACACTCTTAACTATATTGTAATATTAACATAGCTCATACAGGTAAGATATGAACAGGATTCCATTGCTTTAGCTCTCTCTTAATCAGAGTAAGTAAAACCCATTTGTATTGGATAAGAGTATATACCCTTTGAAAGATCCTTGTTAATGATCTATTACCCTTTGTTTTTACACAAGCATTTAGTTGAAGATAATGTTCTATTACCCTTTGGATAAGATACTAGTTGAAGATGGTGATCTATTACTCTTTGTATTTACACAAGCATTGGAATCACATACACGTGTAATACAGGTGTTGATACTTAGTGTCATTTATTTATAGTGACATCCCATGTAGTTAATAAGAGATGAGATTAATATCACACTACGTATTTATTATGGTAAATATGTAACATGATATCACCTTGTTGAACCTTAAGCTAAGTTGTTCTTGTATTACTGATATCGTAGTAATGGAATGGCTCTATTCCCCTTGAATTACAGGTTAAGCTATTTCCTTTAGTTCTTATTATATACTTCCCTTTGTAGTTAACAATCATGTTGCTTGCTTTATGACCTTATGTTATAGCTCATACAATAAACTTTAACTATAACTAGACAAATAGGGTAGAGGTTAGTAGTATCCTTATTCAATGGAATTATTTCCTTATAGTGATCATTGTTTAGGTACCATGATGATATTCAAAGTATGGAATGTTATGGAATTAATGGGAAGCAATATCACTAGATACTACACAATGAGAGATTCAAACCAGTGTAATCAGTAGTTCATAATCAGATACATTACTCATATTAGGAAGCTATACTCATAGTTAGTTTTGTACTAATTTCCATATTCAAGTAATGGTAATAGGCTAAGCTAATCCACAATAAATGGTAATAAGATAAGATAACCCGCAATCAATCATGAAGGTGAAGAAGAATCTATTTTCTCAAAGAGGGAAAAAAAAAACAAAAAATTCTTCCATAGATCTATCATTCAATGAAGACATCACAATCACATCACATATTCAAAAGATAGACAGGGAAACAATGTGGCAGAACATGTTGACATAGAATAAGAGTTAGTCAACTTCTTTCAGGATCAACTCACTGAGCTAGAAACAAAGTGAAGGTCGACTATTCAAAAAATTACTCAACATGGTCCCATTCTATTGGGGTAAGACTAAGATGATGGTCCCATTAGTTTTTGGAACAAATATGCGTTGCTTGGTGATGCTCCGCTATAAGAAAAAATCCTATTGTTTTTGATGAAAATCCATACTCTAGCTGACGAACGAACCCTGCTTATGAACTTGGGGTGTAGTTTACATGGCAATCCTAATAGTGGTGTTCCAATTGATAAGAGATACCTGGCTTGGTTTGTCTAGTCTTTGTCTAATGGGTTTCTTAGCCTTGATGGTCCTAGAAGAGTTCTTGATACCCAGATTGTTAGCCACATAGGCCACCAGGATGTCTGAAGAAGAGTTGTGACAAGACCATTTGGATGAGTTGATGGCATTAGACGATCATTAGACAAGCTCATGATGCCCACTCAAGTTTGAAACTGCCTTAGCATTTTCATCATTTTCAACAGTCCTTGAGCGCATGCCACTTGGTACGGGGCTCCATGAGATGACAAGCACCCCATTCGGGAAAGCCTAAGAAGATTCCCCATATTTATAATAATGCATGTCCTCTTTCGCAATCTGGGTACATTCCTGTAGAAAATCTGTAGCAAATAATTCATGTAGCAAATCTGGGCACATTACAGGTTAAGCTATTGCATTGCTATTACTATGGAAAGGAAATGGACCTTGGGGATCTTGACCTGAAGTCCATTTATTCTTCCTACTATCATCAAGACTTGAATTCAATTGTTGAGAAATAGGCTCAACTTCTGAAGGACTCGTTGGTTCATAATAAAATTCTTAGCAACCAAACAACAAAAATAAAAGGTATGCCCTCTGTTCCTTCTACAAGAATTAAATCATCTTCCTCTACTCAACCTAAAAAACCTAAAGGAAAAGAAAAAGAGGTTGGAAAAGCAACAAACAACTTCTTAAATATCTAGGAGAGTTTTTGGTTAACTCAAGTTGCCTTACCTTGATGAAAGATAAGTTCCTACCCAATCCCCCACATTCCTCATGAAGGTCATCTCTTGGAATATCAAAGGCCTTAATGGTAAAACCAGGCATGGGCTTCTCAGTCAAAAACCTCTCCAGGAAAATCCCTTTATAGTAATGATACAATAAAATAAATTCCTCCAAGTCCTTCTTCAAACCCTTCCCTCTTGCATCTAGTAGGGACCTCAAGCTATGGCCTTATATGCACATGAAGTAGCAAGATGCCTTGCCCTTATCTAAAACCCTGCTAAATTAAATTTTCCAACTTCTTTACCACCAAGCGCTTCCTCAAAACTCCCTTCCAGCTTGTATGGTCCTATCAAAATCATTTTCTCACTAATTTTTATGGCCCCAACTCTATCCCTGACAAGCTTCATTTTCTTGACTCCATTCAACACCTGCAACCCCATCATCAATAATGATCATTGGCTTATTGGTGGATACTTCAACATAATTACCTCTCTGAACAAAAATAAAGGAGGCATAAGAAGGCTTGACCATGACTCCCAATTATTTCTTGATACCATCCAATCCCTCAACCATCAATGATATTCACACCTAGAACAATTGTAAAAGAGAAAAAAACCAGGTGGCTTCAAGACTTGATTTCTTGGGACACATGGGCCTTAGTAGAAGACTCCCACCTTCACTACAATTTTATCCCAGATCTAGATATAACCTTCCTCACCTTCATCTCGAAGGAAGACAAGGCGGAAAACCCCAACAAATTTTGCCTGATTTCCCTCTGTAACATGGTCTATAGAATCATCACTAAAGTCATCTATGTGGAGGGGAGGAAAATATTGGATTGGGTTATCCTTTCCACATGGTTGAATCCACTCTTTGAAAATTTCCAAAACCCTTGGTATGCTCTTAAAATTGGATGTCTAAATCCCTCGATCAAATTATCACTTTCCCTTACCTTCTGTTCTTACTTTTTAATCCTAGTCAACTACTCCCCTTCTACTTTCTCCCCCTCCAATGGTGTCAGACAGAGCAATCCCCTCTTGACCTTCATATTCATCTTGATGGATGAACGTCCTAGCATAGCCATCAAAACGACTATGGTAGAAAATAAAATGAAGTCTTGTGTGTTGAATGAGTAGCATCCCATCTCCCATCAACAATTTGTTGATGACAATATGCCCATGGATTAGTCTACAGCCAGAGAAGCCAAGGCTCAGTCTCAATTTTTTTTCTTTCACACTACCTCTGTTGTACAGGCTCACATCTACAAGATCCTTGGATTCCAAAGGAGCTCTCTTCCATCAAAATATATCACTTCCTTCTCATTGAAAACAAATGATGAAATTCATCATGGGATGACCTCCTCTCCTGAATGAACAAGAAATTGTCTAATTGGTCCTTCAAAATGCTCAACGCATCATGGCAACTAGTACTTCTCAAGTATATCCTTCAATCCATGCCTCTTTACTTTTTTTAATCCATGGTTTCTCCCAAAGCGATCCTGAAAGTTGTTTGAAACCTCCAAATATCCTTTGTGTGGGGTGGAAATTGCAAAGAAAAGAAATGGGATTTAGTCCCTTGGACACGCTCAATCTCCCTAAACTCAAACGAGGACTCATTCTCAAAGATCCATATATCCCCAACTCATTCTGTGGATCTAAATAAAGTACTACACTCTATGGGACCTCATTTGGTGAAAGAAGTACTACCCTCTCATAGAGCCTCATGACCTGATCATACTTTCAGAAAATTTTTCAAGCTCCTTAATATGAAACAATGTCTGGAAAAAGAAAGATATTATCCACACTCATTGTTTTTGGGAAGTCAAGGATGGAACCAATTCTTTATTTTGGGATGAAACATGGCAGCAACTTCCTCCTTTCCACCACAATATGGAAATTCTTTCGAATGGATGTGAGTAGAATTTTCAACTTCTTCTTCTATATGGCCCCAACCACAGCTTTATGTTCTCAGCTAGAAAATGTTTGACTGGATGTAATTTGACATTGTATCATAAATTAATGATGTCATCGATTTAAAATTTAATTAGATGGTAGATTCATTCCATCCAACCAAACATGGAGTAAATTTAATTGTTGATTTTCATGGACTGTGCTCCGTTGATTTTCATGTACTGTGCTCCATACTCATTGGATGCATGCAATCTGATTGCCCATATAGACAAATGCTACTTTGTTACCAGAATTTGACCCATGTACTCTTCATATATTATGTGTTTCCATCATAGTAAGTGTTTATCATGTTGTGACTTTGCCTTGTCACTTGTACTTTTGGAGCATTTCATCAACTTTATGTCCTAATATGTGCTTGTCTAAATATTTTTTCCATTTTTGGTGGATTTACCAAGGTTATTTGTGATAATAGTAAGAAACCAAAATATATTTGAAATGGGCATGGGTAGTGGAGTTATGCATCACCCTATTATAATTGTGTCTAACATAAAGAAAATTTCTATTAATTTTGTCTTTTTTTTTTTCTTTTTCTTTTTTTTCTTTCTTCATAATTTTTGTTAGTCAATGTTGGAGATATTAACTCGTACTTGTCTTGTGCTTAACTTTTCATGAATTTTCAAAGGATAGATATTGAGGAGAGATGTCAAGACAAGAGTCTCCAAACATTCCTCGCAAATTCTCTAGGCTCTCCTAAGAAGGAAGAAGAGGAACCCCTTCTTCGACCGAGACTCCGAGTGACCAACGAAAATATCGTCAGAGGAGATTATCAAATGAGTCTGTGAATAGATCAACTCCAGAATTTTCTCAAGAAAGTGCTATGGATGAAACCTTCTTAGACATGTTTCGCATTGATACTCCTACAACTGGGAATGTAGGGAATATCTCAGGACAGGAGAATGTTTTTGGTAATTTTCTTTGATTTTCTTTATTTTTGTTGTATTTAAATTTATGTCAAGTTAAATGTTGTAATTACTTTCAAATGCATGTGTAGACAATGATTTTAGAGCGAGGGACGACAATGAAAGAGAGAGTGGGTGCCACGAAGATTCTAATGTTGGTGCATAGGGTGAAGGTGGATTTAGGAGGCGTCGTTATCAAGAAACAAAATATTACATGCCTACATCTACCTATCCTTCGGATATTGGTGATGAACTTCCCTGGGAAGGGATTACTGAAACAATGAACCTTGAGTAATGCTCAGGTATTAAAAGGAGGTTGGAAAATGATTTGGAGATCTTGTATCTCCTTCGAGAGAGTAAACACAGCTTGCAGATTGTTTTTCATTCATTGCAAAACTTTATGGACTTATATCAAAAGATGGGGCCAACCACTGACAGTTTAATCAATTTTATGAGGTGGTGAAAGTCAGAGGTGATGGGCCCTAATAAATGGGACACAGTAAAAAATAAAGTTTCAAAATAAAACGCAATTTTGATGTTCAATTTCAAAGATGGGCTAAAGAGGAAGATGTTGAAGGTGCAATATTTTAAGCACCTCCACATTGCAAGACATCTGTATAACAAATTTTTGGCATCATATGGAAAATTGTCGTGGAACGATAAGGTTCCACATTATTTTGCAAGACAATTTTATGCATAGATTTTCATGGACATGCACCCTGACTATACCAGTCTACCATCCGATTATTATGGGGCTGATAAATGATGGACATATGTTTGAAAAGGGGCATATCGAAATGCGACATTGCAGAGGCCTCCACAACCTTTAGTATCTCTCCCAACAAGGGCATTTTCTTAACATTCAGAGTTGTGAGCTTCATCAGAGGTTGGAAAAGAGGCTAGGAATCCAATCAGGAAAAATTTGGAATCAATTTTTTATGGTGTTGGTGTTGGTTTGAACCGTCAGCGAGCGGAAGAGAATTCTCGGGCCATATTTGTTTATAAAACATATGCGAAGTTAGATACCATGTAAGTAGAAGATATTAAGGAGTATGCAAAATTTTTCTGTGATGGTTGGAAGAAGGTCATTCAAAATGATGAACCGAACAACAGATTGGTATGTGTTCTAGTTAGTAAATATTTGACACATTTTAGAATAGTTTACTTCTAATTCTAGATTTAGATACATATTATTGTATCTATCGAAATAATTGAGTTGTTATTTTCATTAATTGTGTAACATCCCTCTCTTGCACGCACTGAGCAAACTTATTCTTTGAGGACAGTTGCTTGCAAGTGATCCAGTTTATTATACTATTGGTCATTGATTAATGATTATGAGGTGTTATGAATTGATGACATGTTATTTATTGTATTGACATAGACAGGTGCTATTGACTCGGTTTTCCTGAGTGTGCAGGATTTTGGACCTCGATGATGTAGAGGCATCGATGAAACCCCTTGGACTCTGGATTGAGTCAGGGAGTGGACTATTGGGGGTTTGATTGTTGTATATATGACCTTGTGCATCTGATTAGATGATATGATTATGGATACTATATCTAACATGATTCGTTGATGATGCAGGTTGATGATAGCTTGTCGATCAGACTCACATGTGGAGTAGAGGGGTCACACATGATAACTAGAGACATTGAGGGAGAGGTGTGGACAACATCCCTGCCACAACCTACTAAC
>JASDQU010354123.1:0-12060 GCA_032191745.1 Picea mariana
TTCATTTTTACATCTTAAAATTCTACTTCTTGTAAGTCCATGAAATCATTAAACCAATCTAGGTGTTTCTGGGATGATATGCTACCTTCTGCATCATATAGTTTGATCCTTAGGTTGTACTCTCGAGGTAAATCATGTAGTTGAGAAAGAAACACAAGGGGAGTGAATCTAGCTACCATGGCTATTGTGAGGGGTCAGAGTGGCTATTGGTTCAGAGTGTGGATCACTATAGGCTTGGCAGATGTGGCTAAAATAAAATCTTGAAATCTTTTTTCGTCAAAGATGACCTCGCTTAAGAAGGATTCAGATTTAGCTGTGAACAGAGTTTGTTCAAATTTCACGTCAAACTCAAGGTCTTCAATTCTCATTACTCCATCCTTGGGTAAGGATAGACAATGGTTTAGGTGCAACATTGGGTTTACTGGGTTTTCTTTTCTTTTATGTACAAGATTTTCAAGACCAGACACAGGGATTGCAACTTCTAGGTCTGGGTTGTTCTTGGTGTGAATTCTCTTGGGAGCCAAGATTTCTAGCTCACAATGCTTGGTGAAAATGGTCTCTTGGTAATGGAGTCTCCAGGGAAAAAATAATCTTAGCCAATAAGGTATTTGATCCACTGTCACCCTCAGGGATCAAACTAGAGCTTTAGGTCATTTTTCCCAAGGAAGATTTCACTATCGTTCCTCAACAATAGCGCCAGAATGTTAGCACTCTAGAAATTTTGTTTGGTTGATAGACAAATGACAGAGGTAACTATTTCAACCATATTTAGAGCTAGGAACTAGCCTTCTCAACTCAGAGAGATATCTCATGTCAATGGGTATTTCTTTGATAATCAGTGGCTAGATTTGTTTTTTTTTGGGTTTTTTTTTATAAATTTTCTAGCTAGGAAGGAGAGGGACACTTTGGGAAATGGAGTCGAAATTTTGAAAGTGAATGAAAACAATAACTGGTTGGTAGAAATATCTAGAAGATAAAGGCTAAACGAGGCAATGAATATGAGTTGTAAATAATATTTAAGTAGAGTGTAAGAGGAAAGAGATAACAAATAACTGCATCAAAGCATTATGGAAACAGATTTTGAATTAGCTAAGAAGAAATTACACAGTTTAAATTGCTTAAGCCAAGAGCATCATAAGATGAATTCTAGGCCTTTATCTCTCCAATTTAAACCAAAGAAAATGTGAATGGAATGAAAGAACACATGAAATACATACAATGAAAGGAGACAAAACTCATATCACCACCATTAGAATCTTTTCATAGAGACTTCAAAAGCTTCTGCATATGTATTCAATTTAGCTCCAGAAAATTACAATTAAGTTCAGAAACAACAAAAAGGCGCCCTTGCACTTCTGCCAACATTAATTCATTCACAATTTCCAGTACTTATACAATTCGATTACAATGGCTGAAACGAAAACGTTGTAGCTTCTAAAACTGACTACAATAACTTCAATTGACAGTCTCGGCATGTGAACCAATTTACAATGATTAAGTAAAAATGTTTCATCAACTAACGACTGATTCCTCCGACTGCTCTCTTTTTTTCCTTGCCATTTGTCTTTCTTTGATCTTCTGTCGAACTCGCCAATCTGGTGACATCTGGAGGCTATTTGCTGGTTCCTGGAAAACCACATTTTGTCTTACCTAGCTGCATGATCTCCTTCCACTGTAAGTCAAAAGGAATCTCGTAATCCATCATTTATTTTATCAGGATCTCCAAGTCGATGAAAGTAGCATAAGTCAAAGTCGACATCCCGATCTTCACTATCTTAAACCGATTTAAAATCTCAAAATATCTGGTCAAATATTCCACTAGACTTGGTGCCTTCAGGTTCTCCTCCAGGTCTTCAAACTTTGAATGATCCATTCTGCACTGGGCGAGGAGAGAATTGTATTCCTCTTGATCATATAATTTCCCCTTGCCAACCTAAAATGGTGGGAGGCCTTTGATAAAAAATTGTTCAAACAAATCCTTGAATTCCTGTATACTTTGTTCCATCTGTATGGGTTTGGTTTGAACTGAATTGAGGAAGTTGTTCTTAGAAATGATCCTCCTGGCACAAATTATTAGTGTAGTTATATAGTTGACCCTAATGTTCTGAAGTTTAGCAGTGGGAACAACATTTAGCAAATTTATAGTGTTCTGGGCCCATTCTAAGGGATTTTTTGCCAGTGTCTCATTAACAACAATACACCTGCTTCGGAAAGTGATAACCATGTTGTCTTTGTCATTTATAAAATTCAAGTACACTCAGAATTTAGCAGCTTCAGTAGTAATAGCATCCCATCCTACATGTTTATCTCCTTGCAAAATTATTTTACCTTTCAACCTCGTCTTCATCTTGTTTACCCTTTCTTGCAAATCTTGATTTTCCTTTTGGAATTGGGCCATATTTTCATCTTTCATTTTCATCTCTTGCTGTAGCTTTTCTATGACCCCCTTAGAGCTCTTGATTTCTCCTATCTTAAAGATTACTTGGGACATAGCTTGGATGATATTTGTAGTATTTGAATCAACTCCTACTGTACTAGGTACAACTCCAACCCTGTTCTATACTTCTACCTATCCTTGTGACCAATTCTCTTTTTCCTTTTCCAGCTGCAATACTTTGGATTTGTAATTTAGTGATTCCTATCTAAATGTCTCTTTTTCTTGTTCTAGAGCATCCAACTCTGTTATCTATGGATGCTTTGTGCAAGACATCTTCAACTTCTTTTTCATGCTTTGAAGTAATTTGTCTTTTTCATCTAAGGAAGATTTTACTCCTTGAGGACCTTCTGATTCCAATCTTTTGACTTGAGTTTTCCAGGCTCTGCTGGATGATTTTTCTTGTCTCAATTGCCCTTCCAACTTGAGTGTATAAGCTGTCATCCTTGGAACCCTCAAAATCAGAATCAGGTAATTTGAATATAGCATGTCGCTGGTGTTTTTATGAAATTTTACCTTATCTGGGGCATTGATATTTTCATAATGCAGCTTAATTTCAGATACTTTATCCTCATCTGCCATAGCTATGTTGAGTGTTTTTATTTCTACATCCCCAACTGAGAACATGGAAGACTTGTGCTAAGAAACCCTTTCTACCTCGGGAATGAAATATCTTATTTTTCTCATGGCCAAGTTCCCTTTCACAACATATTGATTGGCTAAATCTTCTTTGGATTGGTAGACTACCCCAGGTGTCTTATCAAAGACATGTTTCTTGCTGCTGAAAGCCCTTGAGATGATTTCACTCTGTGGTATGCATTTTGTACTAGCCTCTTCGTTTTTGGTCCCACTCTCCACCATTTCCATATTTATTTGCTTGCCAGGTTCTTCTTTCTCCAGGTTTACTGTCTATGGAGACTATGCGATTTTCATTTTCTTGAGAACATTTTCCTGACCACTGGTGCCCAGGGCCTATGAACTTCTCCTTTTGTTATAAACACTCATATTGGGAGCTTTAACAATCAACCTTGGAGGAGTTTTTTGTATCTGTGTTTTTTGCGAGGATGACTCTATTTGTTATGTCTGATCAAGCTGCATAATGACTTTCATATCTACACAGGTTTCCAGATTTGCCAATTTATCAAACCCTTCAACATGCTCATGTTCATAAGGGCCTTGTTTCCTCATCAATATTATTTTAGATATGACCTGGTGTGGATCATATTTTCTACTTTGTAATTGTGTAAATCCAAACTCCTTGATCTTGGTCTAGATATGAGGAAAACATGATCTAGTCTTTACCACAAAAGGTCGTATTATGAAAGGAAACTTTAAGTTAGACGCTTTGTGCATTTTCAGAAAATTCTTTGTTTCTGAGGTGATTCTTTGCCCGATGAACTCGAGAGAAAAGACTTTGGGAGTCAAGAAAAAAAGGCAAAAGGTAAGGTGCCTCTTGATAGCCATATATGCAAACTGCAGTAGAGTGCATGGACAACACCCAATCTCCTACTCTGCTCTCTATATTGGGCTGCAAATGAATTTTCATTTCTTCTAAAACCGTTGGTAGGATGGTGCTGAAGATTAAGCTATAAACTCTGGACATGATCTTATTTATAAAAATGAGCATTGTGATCCTTTTGCATTCATTCAATATGAATGCGGCTTTAGGGAACTCTATCTTGTTTGTCTCTAGGAACATTCTCAACAAATGTGTGTAATACCTGAAGTGTCTTAGTGATTGGAAATTCACTAGCTGGTTGTGCACATTATCAACGATGAACTCTTCAAAACTGATACAGACTGACTGAATGGACTCTGACTGAAAAAAGGTCAACATAAAACCCAACATGACCTCTACTACAGTCTTGTCGTTATCTAAACCTAAAATCTGACTTAGTATGGAACAGGTCCACTGGACCTCAATAACCATGACGCTCACATCCATAGGCAACAACAGACTCTCAGAATGATGTTAGAGTTTGACAATGGTCTGCAAAAATAGGGTTTTGACCTCGGGGGGACATTCTCTGTAGACTGTAATTATTTTCTCTTCCTCGAAGGTCTCATATGCTGCAGGGGAAGACTCTGGTGTATCCAGGGTAAGTCAAATTGATGGGCTATCTACTTTGCACATGACTTCTGACCCTAATTTATTCAAAACAACCTTTTCTTCCTGCGAGTATTATTCTACACACCAACTTATGAATTCTGGGAAAGGGAATGTGACTTCGGCAACGTAAGGGACTATGGAGGCTTGGACCGCTTCGAGGAAGGGTATTCCTGTCCCTACCTTGTCTAACAGATTAACTCTGGATATGGAAATGGGTGAGACAATTATTTCTGTGTCAAATATATCGAAGTCCTCTTCAATTAGGGATTCTTCTTTAGAGGCGAGATATTTCTATGTTACGGATAAAATGACAGGATTCATGGACATGATGAAAAATACCTGTGAATGAGTAGAGAATGCATGATTTTGGTTCACTGTTGAGCTTCAGTTTGAACGAAGGATTTGCGCCAATTTTCAAACATTCGAATGATTTGAAATATCATAGAATAATGACTAGGGCTCTCCTTTTATATGCACTTTTCAATATCGAGGGCGAGGCAAAGCGGTTTTTGGTAGGTCGCTTTTTTCCCTTATATGTCCCTAGTGGAGCCACATGTTTGTGAGCTAAAACCATGGTATTTCCATCAGTCCGCTCTCGAGCAATTAACCTTCGTGCTATTTCCTTACCCGATACGTCTTCTGACCGTCAATCTGGTATGTTTGAGATCTGTGGTCCACTGGGCCCCATCAACTCCCACACCTCCACTATATTTATCCCTTCTCCACTAGGTGTGACCCCATCCTCCAAAATCTCATGTCTCCACACCAATTTATCTCTTCGCTAAACCCCAAGACTTGGATTCCATTTTAAAAATTGTTACGGTGATAACAAAAACCATACTAGCTTATTCCAAAAGCCTATGAAAAATCATTATGACTCATTACAACTCATGAAAAAACATAGTTCGCGCGTTCTTTCCCTACTTTTGTGCCTTAATGTTGCTTTTCCTTTGTTTTCTCCTGCATGTTGTTTTTCCTTCTTTGTCTCCTTGGTTTATTTCCTTGATTTATCTTCTTATGAACCGCCAAATGCACTTTTACTATGCACTCCAATTTTGGATGCGCCTTTTTCTGCACACTTCCTCAACCCTTAGGATATTTCTCAAAATTTCATCCAAAACACTTTTCCAACAAGTAATTTTTAGGCTTGAGTGGTTTGGAGATCATTTTACATTAAATAATAACTTGATTAACCCTCTAAATCAGCCTTAAATACATAAAACCCAAATTTTAAATTTACTTTGAGTAACCAACTTATCCTTAACTTGATTGATACATATATTTGGTAGTAAATTGGATAGTTATAAAGGTGGCCTTAGAATTGATTGTATCTTGTCTTTGGATCCCTATAGGATACTGGGGAAGCCTCCATTATGTTGGATCCATCCTTCACTAAAATGATGGAAGTTGTTACCTAATGACAATATTAACAACTTCTAATGTTCCACTAGTCTTGGCACCTTGTGAAGGTTTTGTACTAAGGTGCTAGATGTTTTGATAACGGTATTTAGATATGGAGGATCATTTGCAAAAGAATTGTAAGGTGTGGAAATCGGTTTTATCCAAGGTAGGCCTTGTTCCTAAAGCATATAATTTTCGAGTTATTTTCCATTGGTGTTCCAAAAATTTCAATGCTAAACATCACATTTTGAAAGTAAAGGAATTTGGTAAGTCACCTTTTTCTCTTATGCACACCACCTTTAGAAGTATGTTGAGACTCCATGCACCAACCAAGGTTTTGAAGGTTAAAGATGAAAATACCTCCATGAATGAAAATGGCGACAATGTTTCTATTTTAAGAAAATGGTTGGTGCATCCAACCACTTAGAATGCAATGGCCTACCAAATTGACATTGCAAACTTGGTAGAGCCATACCAAGAGGTTGCATGTTTTTTTGCTAAGATTATTGACTAGGACAATATGTTGAAAGTCCCAAGGTATGTTTTATGTCATGCACTATGTGATTAATAAATGTGTAGTCTATGATTGGGGAGAGCTAATATCAAATGAGATTTCTCACTAGTTGGATCATTTTATAAAAACTTAAAGATTCTTTACGACCTCATATTTGGTATATGCAATTCTATTTTGTAACTAGTTTGAGAATATGTTCCCCAAAGGGAATATTTGTGTGTACTCGAATCTTGTTCCATTATGGTACCCTATGTTTTGGAAATGAAAGGTCCCTTTCAATTTTTAAAGAGTTTATGATTTATTTGTTGGGAGATTTAGATAGATGTTTATTGGGAATTCCCCGAAGATATTGACAAAAGAAACCCAAGACCTTCTTCAAGGGAAGGGTGACTTCATTTATGAAGAAAAAAATACATACATTTAACTTTATGGTTTCGAGGGGAAACCATATCTATTACCTAGATTCATGTGTGACACTAGATTCTTTTTAAGTAAGTTTTATAGACAATACCATAAGTGGTCCTCATTATTTGAGGGAAAGAAGAGGAAGTGGTTCATTACTACTCCATTAAGATTTGCATGTCTCATGGTGAAAAGTGTGTTTTGCATGACAAATTTGACTCAGGGTTTACAATCTCTTTATTTAAAGGACACTAAGGTTATTGAGGGTTACAATCCTAAGGGGATTTTTACATATTTTATCACCAAACAAAAGTATGACTCATATTTTCCTTCTTTCATTCAAAAGGTTGAGGGTGATGGAGATAATGAAGCTATTGAGGTCGAGTAAGGACCTCTTGTTTGTCATAGTGATGGGGTTACAACTCACAGTGATTTACGCACATTGACTAGTTCCACTACTAGTGTTAAAGGAAAAGCAATCCAAGGATATTTCATCGATGATGTTAGGCATCATACACCAAATGTGAAGCGAAGAGGTTGGTTATAAACTAGCAGGAGAGATATTTTTGTGTCCCATTTTGGGAGAAATGCCATTTATTCTTTAATGAAACCTATTTTTTCTAATTCCTCCAAGAAAGACACAGGAGGCGGGATGGTGCTAATGATGGTGGAGATGACCAAAACCTGCCTCAAGGTAAGATGGAGCAGAGGATGTTTTCCCTAAGAGGAAGAGGTCACCTAAAAATGACCTTGAAACTCAACCTGAAATGATCAAAGTCATTCATTATATCATGGAGGTTGAACACCAAGTTGATACTATATTTTCCTGAGCCATTGCACAATTGAAAAGCAATAGTTTGGTTGAAGCAACAAGTCTCTCATCATATATTTTGGTCTTTGAAGATAACTCAATCACAGTGCACCATGTTGACTTTGACCCATGGGATAATAAATCACAGATGGAGAGGTTAAGGGTAAAAAGGAATAAGATATTAGAGAAAAATTACACATCATTGGACATTAAGGAAATGGGAATGAAAATATCCCTTTGGTTACATGATGCTACCGATGGAATGCTCAAGGATTATGATCAAGAGAAAATAGATGAGAAAACAAAGTTGAAAAGGAGGATCACTGATGGAATCTACATTGATACCCATGTCATTTTTTACACAATTTTTAACCATGAGAACTCCTAAACAACAACTAGAACATAATGCAAAGGTAATTTCTAGAACAAGGAAGGACCAAGGTTTATTGTAGGGAGTAAGAGAAACAATATCCACCAACATTAAATAAATGGTGAATTTGTTAATGGATATTTGTGAGATATTAAGTAAATCCTCTATCATCACCACCAAGATTGTTTCTTTGAGTGATACTATAAGACAATGTCTACATGCTAATCAAGATTTCTATAAGAATTACATTGAGACTTTCATCAAAGTGCTACTAGACATGAATGAGAAAAAATGTTAAAAGGAAAATATCCCTTCAAATGTGAGACTCAAATAGATTAGAGTTGAGTGGGATGTTAGATTGGACATTTTGCAACAATTGATTACTACTTTTGATATATTGATTGACGGGACGAGTAAAGCATTTTTTAAGAGCATTGATGCAATTAAATAAATAGATGAATACTCAAGCATTCCTTAAGAGAGGGCCCTTACTGAAGAAGAATATGAGTCGAAATTGATCACTTTCAAGACCACATTCATTGAAAAATTTGATGGACTTGCCACCTTCTTAGGAATAGAGATAAGGTGATGGTTGAATGACCTAGAGATCGAAAATGTTGGAACTGACTCGGTTGTGTAGGAGAAACACATAGAATTGAGCAAGGTCCAAAGTGAAATACTTGATTTGAAAGTAAAAAAGGAGGTCACAATGGGTCACATTAGGTATTTCATGAAAGTATGGGTTAATAAGGATTTAGATAAAGTGAATAAGACCTTATAAAGATTAATTTAAAGTGGAAATTAGGGTTCGTGAGGCACACATAGTGACATTAGAGTTTATTCAAGTCAAGTTATATGATGAAAAAGGGAGAGCATCATATTTGAGCCATTCTCAAATTTTGAAAGTATTCCTTCAATGACTTTCCCCACCTTTTCTTCTTCCCTCATGTCTTTTCATTAGGTTAATTTCTATCTACTTTTACATAAAAAAAACAAGGAATGACTAGAGCCCCCTTGTTTTCTTCTAGGTATTTCTTATCTATACCAAGTTCACGGGAGCCCCATCCCTGCCCTCGAGGGAAAATGCATTTAATTTTTCATTTAATTATTAGTCACTGAGATTTTAACAGAGGCTATGTCCATTGTCAAGGCGCTTTGTTTCAAAAAATCTTGAAAGTCGTCCAAAAATAACTATTCAAGTGGCCATCTTTTTCTTATGAATTTTGTATGGTTATATATCAATGGAAATTTGAGAAGATGGCTCTTCTATCTCTATTTCAATGAAATAGTATTTTGAAATTCTTTGATTGATCTTGTCATTTTTTTTTATTTCTTTCCTTCATTTTGCAAAGTTGTGATTGACCCTACACTTATATTATTTAAAATAACGAAATTTAAGTGAGGAGAAAAATTTGTTAGAGGATCTTGCGATGATCTTTATATTATTTTCTTTTAGTGAGTATGATTTCTCGGTCCTTTCTCAGGCATCTTGGTGCTTTAAAGGAAAATTTGTTGTTATAAAGAGATTTCTATGGGTTGAAAGAGTTTTTTGGGGTTTACTGCTTAGCACTCACCCGTTGTATTAATTGAGAGATATCAAGAAAACCTTAAACTCAAAAGGAGTGCCACCTTTTTGAAAATGAGGGAGAGAATTCTAGGATCTTCTTGTCATCCCTTCAATGTTGGTCATTTTTCCTTTAACAAGGAAAGACATTAACAAGAGTGTAGCATCAAGTTTTAGAAAATCACACTCCTTGGTTAGCTTCAGTCTCATCTAATAAGGTGTACCACAGGGTTTACTATCTTGCATTCATAAATTCTATAAAGAGTTAGCATATATTTAGGTTAAGAAATAAAGATACAATCATACATTTGTAAGACTTTCTTTCCCAAAAGGAAATGCAACACATCATGGTCAGTGATCTAAAATGTGTTTTCTCACTATTTCTTCAAAACCAAAATTAAATTAACATTTCTTCCATAGATGAATAGGTCATTAATTTACATACAATGCAATAGTTATTGTTTGACCATTGACATGCAATACATAGATACTATGATCTAATTCACAATGTTTGAAATTGGGATTGAATAAAAAGTGGTCAATATTTTCATACCATGCCCTGGGGGGCTATTTCAAACTATACAGGGATTTTTGTAGTTGGCACACAAGATTACCATTCTTCTTAAAACTAGGGGGTTGCTCCATATAAATATATTTAGTGAGATCCCCATGTAGAAAATACCTTTTCACATTCATTTGGTGTACCTCCCATCCAAAGTGAGAAACACATGAAATAATCAACTAAACAGAGTTCATGTTTGTAATTGGGGAAAATGTATCAATGTAGTTGATGCCTTCTTGTTGATAAAATCCCTTAGCTACCAAATGAGCCTTATGTCTTTCAATAGTTCCTTTAGATGTGAATTTTGTCTTGTAGACCCATTGACATTTCACTATATTATTTCCTTGTGGCCGAGGACTAAATCCCAAATGTCATTATTCATCAAGGAATGATCCTTATTCGCCATAGAATTATCGCATATATCACAAATTTGACTATGTGCATTTGCATATGTCTCTAGATCACATGCTTCTAACACATACACCATTAAAACAACATTACCATATTGTTTCTGAATTCTTTTTTTCCTTGATTCATTTATGTCTCTTGCATTAGCTCCAACATCTTCAATGATCTTGATGGATCATATGGGAAGACAAAACCCCTTTGTTTAAGGAGACTCTATACCAATATCACCATTTATGGACTAAACACGGGGCCATAAAGTTTGTGGTTGATTTTGTTGTGGAAGGTTTACTAAGGTTTTTCTTCAACTCCATTTCTCAACTAGAGTCACATCCCATACAATGAAAATGATCTGCTAGAATGGAAATTTAAAACTGTGACACTTTAAATTAAGGGGTATTAAGAAAAATAATTGGTCTTGTCTCTATCCTTGAGACATGATTTCTTTGGAAATCATGAACTAAATATAGTGGGTTTTGGAAAATAAAAAAATGAAATGAAAATTGCTTTAACTAAATATTGCTAGTGAAATAAGCAATTTGGAAGCAGGGAACAATGAGGCACTCATAGAGGGACAAAGAGCATTGGTGTTTGAAGGTGTTGGAAGAAATTGTGAATGGTAAAAATGAGAAATCAGTTTGGTAAAATAGATTTTATCTAACCCTATTTTGCTGCACCTTATATATTAATGAGCTTGCATACATACATACATACATATAACTAGGTGCATCTATGCTATTTGTTCGACAACACAGGTATTCCAACAGAGGAAAAACACCTTCAGTAACCACTCACATAACCAGATCAAAGATTAACACACCAATGCTTTGATGTGGTAAAACCCCTATGGGGAAACATCCATGACCCCAACCAACACGACCACTTGGAGAAGTTTATTAATGAAAAAGAAAAAGATTACATAGAGATTTTACAAGAGATTTTATCACAATCAATCATCCGAAAATGACCCTCCATGCTCTTTAAATAGAGATCATGGACCAATCAGGTGTTAAAACACATATCAATGGCCGTTAATATCGAGGAGAGTATGAACCGTCAGATCACTCTATGTCGGGAACATATTGTGACCATCGGATTTCCTAACTACAAATGCATACTAAAGAAACACACTAAGAAACACACTTTTACCTAGCGACACATTAGACCAAGTAGATCTTAACTAACTCCTAAGTGTCTAAATATCCTAACATCCCCCTTAAGAACAACTTGGGATAGGATTGAAGGATTTACAATGGTGACAAAATAGGATAAGGAAGGAGGCATTAGAGCCTATCCCACTTTAATGACAACTTCCTAAACTCCTAACATAGATCGAATTTTGGAAAACTTCGCTTCTGTAAGAAACTTTGTGAAAATGTTTGCAAGTTGATATTCTGTAGGGAAAAATAGCACTTCAATAACTTGATCATGAATGATCTTTCTGATGAAGTGAATGTGTAGATCACTGTGTTTTCTATGCTGATGTT
>JASDQU010354124.1:928-11366 GCA_032191745.1 Picea mariana
GGTGTAGAAGCGTCCTGGGGAAGAGGACCTGCGCCTCAAAAGGTCTGATGGATGTCGGGACGCTTCTACACCAGAGCAGATTTGGGAAAGTATGGCGGCACTGTATGACTTGGCGTTTGGCATTCGCCAGGGCGTGGAAGACCTCAAATTCCGTCTCCAGGAAACGGATATCAAGGTAGACACCTTCCTCAGCACTCTCACCTCCCTGCAGGACTCCCTGCTCCCTAGACAGAACGAGGACTCTCCAGCCCCGGTACCGAGTGCGACTCAGGAAGATGCTGCTGACGCGACCAGGGATAAAGCTATGGACACAGCGAAGGATATGGGCGCAACTTCAGGCAGCAAAGATGATAATACTGTGGACGATGGGGAAGGTGACACGAATTGGGGCGACCAGGTCACTTACATGGAGGAGGAGCCGTGGACAGAAGACGCCCATCCCAAGTGGCCCGAGTACTCTCCGTATGTCTAGCTCATCAGATAAGCTGCAGCTGCCCGTTGTTCATCTTGTCAATTTCCTGCTGGTTTTTGTTAAAGTTTTTAAGTACAAACAGTATGTACCTCCATAGGCAATAGAATAAATGAACAGCTTGATAATTCTGAGTTCATGGACTGGTTTCCCCTCTGTTGGGGCAGTCCATTTACTTCAGACTGAACATCATGTAATGTGCTCTGTTACTCTGTTTTTGAGAGGATTTTAATATAGTATACTTACAAAAAAAATAAATTAATATTATGTAAAGTTTTAAGTTCTATATGTGTATGAAAGGTTCGTCATAGTGTTATAATATGCAAATTATGTATTTCTATTATTTGTATTTGCTTGTAAACAAAAGTCTAATTTTCTTTTGCGTCTTGTAACCATTTAAATAAGTTTTTTACATTATATTAAATCACATATTTCAATTAAGTTAAATATGTGTTTTGGGAAAAATAGGTAGAGAATATCATTCAAGTTTGAAGTTTATGTGTATAAAATGAGCAAACATTCTATATATTCAATTGAGCAAATATAGATTTATTTTTTCAAATTTGAAATTGGTTTAATTGATTAATATATATTAATAATGTAATGTATTAATAGTTCAATTAATATATTAATAATTCAATTGGTTCAATTAATATATTAATAGTAAAATCGGTTCAATTAATTAATATTGTAATGTATTAAAGTATTTTTAAATTTATTAAGTAGCCAAAATAATTTAAAAAATAAATAGATTAAGATAGATTTATAATTAAATTTATAATGTCTCTATATTTATTTTCCCCACTTCTATTATATTATATAGATTTATTTTTTCAAATTTGAAATTGGTTCAATTGATTAATATATATTAATAGTGTAATATATTAATAGTTCAATTGGTTTAATTAAAATATTAATAGTGAAATTGGTTAAATTATTAGTGTAATATATTAATATATTTTTAAATTTATTAAGTATCCAAAATAATTTAAAAAATAAATAACTTAAGATAGATTTATAATTCCAAGATAAATTTTTATTGCGTAAATAATTTTTATTTCCCCACTTCTATTATATTATATAGATTTATTTTTTCAAATTTATTAATAATAAATTAAAACTAATTATGCGTACTTTCTCTATAAAGTTGTAAAGCATGTATTGTCAGTTAGGGTGTTAATAATATTATGTAGGCTTTAATGAGGAGATGTGATTTATGAATCCAACAATCATCTTTTAAAGTTTTAATTATTTAAAGTTTCAAGTTTTTAATGATATATTAAATTATTTATATTGATAATGAAATAGTGTATAAATGTTGTTTGAAGTTTTATATTTATTTAAATAGTGGTTAGAGTTTTAATAATATTATGTAAAGTTTTAAGTTTTATATGTGTATGAAAGGTTCGTCATAGTGTTATAATATGCAAATTATGTATTTGAAATTGTTTTTTACTAATTCGTACTTTTACCATACATTTTATGGAAAAGTAAAAATCATTTTATACAAAGTAAAAGATGATTCCATACATCTTATTGTGACTAACATTTCTCAATGTCTCCATGTGACAAAAAATTATTGACGCCACATTATAACGACCATTTTCCTAACGTCACAAAAGTAAGAGATGATTCTATACTGTGTCAAGTGATTCTAAACATTGCATTATGATGAACATTTCCCTACGTCGCATTGTGACGAACATTTCCCGACGTCGCACTGTGATGACCATTTCCCAATGTTGCATTCTGACGAATGTTTCCCATCGTCACAATGTGATGAACATTTCCCTTTTGTTATCAATGTCCTTAGGAAAAATGTAAATCATTATCTAAAAAGTAAAACATGATTTCATACATCTCATTGTGACTAACATTTCCATTGCATTATGATGAACATTTCCATTGCATTGTGTCTAACATTGCATTATGATGAACATTTTTGTATGTCACATTGTGACAAACATTTCCCAACGTCGCAATGTGATGACCATTTCCCAATGTCGCACTGTGACGAACATTTCCCATCGTCACAATGTGATGAACATTTCCCTTTAGTTATGAATGTCCTTAGGAAAAATATAAATCATTGTCTAAAAAGTCAAACATGATTCCATATGTCTCATTGTGACTAACATTTTGTCTAAAAATTCAAACATTTCCCTACGTCTCATTGTGACTATCATTGTGTCTAAAAAGTCAAACATTTCCATACGCTGCATTTTGACGAACATTTCCCAATGTCGCAATGTGACGACCATTTACCAATGTTGCATTGTGATGAACGTTTCCCATCATCACAATGTGATGAACATTTTCCTTTTGTTATCAATGTCCATATGAAAAATATAAATCATTGTCTAAAAAGTAAAACATGATTCCATACATCTCATTGTGACTAACATTTGCATTGCATTATGCTGAATATTTCCATTGCATAGTGACTAACATTGCATTATGATGAACATTTCCCTATGTCGCAGTGTGACGAACATTTTCCAACGTCACAGTGTAACGACCATTTACCAATGTCGCATTGTGACGAATGTTTCTCATCGTCACAATGTGACAAACATTTCCCTTTTGATATCAATGTCCGTATAAATCATTGTCTAAAAAGTAAAACATGATTCCATACGTCTCATTTTGACTAACATTTCCATTGCATTATGATGAACATTTCCATTGCATTGTGACTAACATTGCATTATGATGAACATTTCCCTACGTTGCATTGTGACGAACATTTCTCAACGTCACAATGTGACAACCATTTACCAATGTTGCATTGTGAAGAACGTTTCGTCATCGTTACAATGTGACGAACATTTCTCGTTTGTAATCAATGTCCGTAGGAAAAATATAAATCATTGTCTAAAAAGTAAAACATGATTCCATACATCCCATTGTGACTAACATTTCCATTTCATTGTGACTAACATTGCATTATGATGAACATTTCCTTACGTCGCATTGTGACGAACGTTTCTCATCGTCACAATGTGATGAACATTTCCCTTTTGTTATCAATGTCCATAGGAAAATATAAATCATTGTCTAACAAGTAAAACATGATTCCATACATCTCATTGTGACTAACATTTCCATTTCATTATGATGAACATTTCCATTGCATTGTGACTAGCATTGCATTATGATGAACATTTCCCTATGTCGCATTCTTACAAACATTTTGAAACGTCGCAATGTGACGACCATTTACCAATGTTGCATTGTGACGAACATTTCCCATCGTCACAATGTGATGAAAATTTCCCTTTTGTTATCAATGTCCTTAGGAAAAATATAAATCATTGTCTAAAAAGTAAAACATTTCCATGCATGAGTTCATGAAACAAAATTGCAGGCATGAAAAATCGCATTGTGACGAACGTTTCCCATCGTCACAATGTGATGAGCATTTCTCTTTTGTTATCAATGTCCTTAGGAAAAGTATAAATCATTGTCTAAAATGTATAACATGATTCCATACATCTCATTGTGACTAACATTTCCATTGCATTATGATGAACATTTCCATTGCATTATGATGAACATTTCCCTACGTCATATTCTGACGATCATTTCCCAACGTCGCAATGTGACGACCATATCCCAATGTCGCATTGTGATGAATGTTTCTCATTGTCACAATGTGACAAACATTTCCCAATGTTGCAAAAGTAAAAGATGATTCTACACTGTGTGAAGTGTTTCCAAACATTGCATTATGATGAACATTTCCCTACGTCGAATTGTGACGAACATTTCCCAACAATGATATGTGATGACCATTTCCCAATGTCGCATTGTAACGAACGTTTCCCATCATCACAATGTGACAAACATTTCCCTTTTGTTATCAATGTCCTTAGGAAAAATATAAATCATTGTCTAAAAAGTAAAACATGATTCCATACATCTCATTGTGACTAACATTTCCATTTCATTATGATGAACATTTTCATTGCATTCTGACTAACATTGCATTATGATGAACATTTCCCTATGTCGCATTATGAAAAACATTTTCCTACGTCGCATTCTGACGAACATTTCCCAATGTCGCATTTTGACCCACGTTTCCCATCGTCACAATGTGACAAAAATTTCCCTTTTGTTATGAATGTCCTTAGAAAAAATATAAATCATTGTCTAAAAAGTAAGACGAAGATTTCCCAATATCACGATGTGATGAACATCTTCGAACATCGCGATGTGATGAACATCTTCGAATGTCGCGATGTGACAAAAAATATTTAATACATTAGTGTATTAAATACATTAATAATGTATTAAATACATTAATGTATTTAATGCATTAATACATTAATGTATTTAATTCATTAATGTATTAATACATTAATATAATAATGTATTTAATATGTTAATGTATTAAATACATTAATAATGCATTTAATATGTTAATGTATTAAATACATTAATAATGTATTTAATATGTTAATGTATTAAATATATTAATACATTAACGTATTTAATATGTTAATGTATTAAATACATTATTACATTAATGTATTTAATGCATTAATACATTAAATACATTAATGTATTTAATACATTAATAATGTATTAATGCATTAATACATTAAATACATTAATTTATTAATACAATAATTTATTAAATATAGTAATGTATTTAATACATTAATGTATTAATGCATTAAATACATTAACGTGTTAATACATTAACGTGTTAATACATTAATACATTATTAATGTATTAAATACATTAATAATGTATTAATGCATTAATACATTAAATACATTAATGTATTAATACAATAATGTATTTATTACATTAATCTATTAATGCATTAAATACATTAACCTGTTAATGCATTAATGCATTAATGTATTAAATACATTAGCACATTAATGTATTAATGCATTAATGCATTAATACATTTAACCTGTTAATGCATTAATGCATTAATGTATTAAATACATTAGCACATTAATGTATTAATGCATTAATACATTTAATGCTTTAATGCATTTAATGCATTTCATGCATTAATACATTTATGTGGAAAAAATGCATTAATACATTTAATGCATTAATGCATTAAATACATTATCGCATTAAATACATTAACACATTAATACATTTAATGCATTATTGTAGTAAGTATTGTTTTATACATTTAATACTTAACACATTAATGTATTTAGTATTTTATACATCCATTTATATATCATTAATGTATAGTTTAAATAATACATCAATCTATTATAAATATATTAATGTGTTTTTCTTATAATGTATTTTTATTTTATTCACGCATTATTAATATTTTATCAATGTAAATACTTTGCTAATGTTATGTATTCTTGTATTTTTTGAAATTCTAATACTTTTTTAATGTATATATGTTTTTTTAAACAATTAATAATTGACTAATTTTAATAATTTTGCAGTCTATTAATTTATACTTTTATTAATAAATTCAACTCTTAATATATTTATTATTTACATGTTACATTAATATATTAAGTTATACATTAATATATTGATACTTTATTTATGTATTTCATTAAAGTATTAATTAATTAATTAATTAATGTATTTATACATTATTAGTGTTGTCTTCCTTTATTTATTAAATAATGCATTATTAATGTATTATTTTAACAATATCTTTTTTTTTTTATTACTTTCTTATTACTATATATAATACTTTATTATTTTTAGTTTTATTAACTTTATTAAATAATTTTTTATTTACTATTTTATATTTTCTAAATTAATTTATAATATACAAATATATTTTTTATTTTTTAATGTATTATTTTAATAATGTATTTATTTTGTTATTTTTTTTTTATATATAATTTTCTAATTTATAAATAATACTTGTTTAATGCTACTTTTATTAGCTATAATCAATTGAGAATTAATAATTTTATTTTTATTAATTAATAAATATTATTATTAAATAATTTCTAATTAATTAATTTTTGATAATTAAATAATCATTTTTAATAATTTAGTTATTATTTAATATTTTTAATACATTAACTAATATATTAATTAATTAATACATTAAGATATTAATTAATTAATACATTAGTGTATTTCTACATTATTAATGTTGTCTTCCTTTATTTAAATACAATGTATTATTTTAACAATGTCCTTATTTTTTATTACTTTCTTATTATTATATATAATACTTTATTATTTTTGTTTTTATTAACTTTATTAAATACTTTGTTATTTACTATTTTATTTTTTATAAATTAATTTATAATATATAAATGTATTTTTTCCATTATTATTGTATTATTTTAATAATGCATTTATTTTTTATTAATTTTTTTATTTTTCTATATTATTTCTAATTTATAAATACTTTTTATTTAATATTAATTTTATTATCTATAATCAATTGAGAAATAATAATTTAATTATTATTAATTAATAAATATTATTATATAATTTCTAATTAATTAATTTTTTATAATTAAATAATCAATTTCTAATAAATTATTTATTGTTTAATAATTTTTATAAAGAAATAATAATTTATTTTTATTTAATAATTAAATTATTATTTATTATTATTTAAGTATTATTATTAAATTATTTAATTTTATATGAATATTAACTAAATTTTTAATTATTTTATTTTAAATAATAATTAAGTAATTACTAATAATATTTAAATATTACATTTAAATTGTATCAAAATATGTTCATGGTTGTGGCGATGCATGATGGTCGTCAACTAGCAACAACCACATTAATGTAAAAAGTGGTTGATATACGCCGATCGGCGCCATTAATTAAAAAAGGTGGAAAATGGCGCCGATCGGCGTATATCAACCACTTTTTACATAAATGTGGTTGTTGCTAGTATGTAAAAAAAACTGAATTTTCTTACATTTCATTGGCTGATAATTTTATAGTGTTATTGCAACCTTCACTTATTTCGAGGTTAGAATTAACTCAATAACAATGACAACAGGTTAAAAACTGCACTTTGTTAGAAGCTTAAAATTAAAACCCTCTCTTCGTCTAGCTACACCTGTCTATATGTTTGTCTGATCTAACATGGGCAGCTGACCATCACATCACTACTTGATGTCTGCGCGCCAAAGTCGCATGACTTATTTACCGTGACCTACAGTTCTTCTCCAAGATTGTCATCTTGTCTTTCTCAGTAAATAAAAAATCAATCAATATTTGATTCCTTTCCTTCGCGGACATCTGGACATCTAGCCTATATACAGACTCAATGAATAGATAAAGTTGTATGCATTTTTAACTGGTTAGAAAACAAGACTGAAAATAAGCTTGGGGTTACTAAGAAGTGAAGCGGTTGAATTTATATTTTGTATTCAGTACGTTCATCTTTATAGGAGGCAGTACGCGCAGCCTCGCTGCCTTGTTTAACCCATCAAACATTTAATAATAACGAAATACTAAAACATTAAATGATAAGTCTTCAAAAGACTATCTAAAGACAAAAGAGTCCCTTGTTGGGCATTCTCCTTGGCACTCTGAGTCCGCTGAGAAGCCTTTTCCGCTGCAGAATGACCAACTCCTTTGGTCGTTTCAATAGCCTGAGAAGCCTTCTCTCGCGTAGCACGGGATGCCTAGCCGCCTTCTCTTGCACAGCACGGGCTGCCTCAGCCGCTTTCTGTTTAGCACTCTCGGTCACTCCCTATAAAATAAATACAATATCAGCACCACCAGAAAGTGAATAACAATAAGATCACCAACTGATACAGAAGTTTTCAGAAAATTTTAGACTAAATAATAGGGTTATTCCCTTTGGAAAGCTTGGCAACAGGAAGGTGCTTCTCATTCCACTTCCTCTACGCCGGCACTATTATTTAAGGGTGAATTCTAGCTTCGACTTTCCATTCCCAGTTTTCCTAAAATAATAGTAGGGCAGTTGAAAGCAGAACAAAGTCATTATGGAGGCGCATCCAGCCACTTCCCAATCGCTTCTTCTATCCCTTATTATAATAGTAGGGGCCGCATTGCTAACTTTCTCCCTACTATTATTATTTCCAGCTAATTTTCCTTTTCGAATCTATTAGCTGGACTTCAATCTCTTCTTGTTGGTAAGGTCGAAGCCTTAAAAACCATGAGTGCATTTAATTGATTCTTTTGACTCCATTTGAAACGCATGGAAATGTGGCATCAACAGCCCGGCCCGGTAAGGAGAGAGAGCCAGGACACTCCACCTGGTAACATATGTTTAAATTATATTAAAGCTCCAGCATTTGAAATGCATGGTGACATCAACAGTCCCGGTAAGGAGAGAGCACGCTGAGTGGTATTTGAAAAGCAGGTTAAACGTGGCATCAACCACAATGTTATGGTTTACATTCCACTTATCATAGGTGTCAATTTATATTGTTTAAGATTAGATTAATCTCGGGTGGCATTTGAAACGCATGGAAATGTGGCATCAATAGCCAGACCCGGTAAGGAGAGAGAGCGAGGACACTCCACCTGGTAACATTCCAACATTTGAAATGCATGGTGGCATCAACATTCCTGGTAAGGAGAAAGCACGCAGGGTGGTATTTGAAAACCAGGTTAAACGTAGTATTAACCACAATGTTATGGAAATCTAGGGTGTCAATTTATTTTAAAATGTAAAAATTTAATTAAAATGTAAATGTTAAAACTGGAGTAATCTTGGTTGTATTTGTATAAGTATATTTTGTGGCAATTAAAAACCTGACTTAGTAATTTTTTAATCCTAAAAAATAAATATGAAAAAGTAAACAGATTACACTGATACATTTAAAAATGTGAAAAAATGTGAAGAAGTTATCAAATTAAATCTCATTCATTAATTTAATTTGAGTGTAAGACTAAAAATATACCATTATAAAATTTATCTAAAATAAATAATCAAAATAATAATATAATAGATAAAAATAATATTTATTTTTTAAAGATTAACTTGGATTGCCATTGTAAGATTTATAGAAAATAAATAATCAAAATAATGAAATAAGTAATGTGTTTAGTCACTTGTGGTATGGTTAAGTTAAGATGCACTTAAAAAAATGTTTACACTTTAATAATTTTGATATTTCATAAATTTAAATTTAAAATTATATTGATATTATTAATTGAATTTAAAATTTAATTTATGGATATTATTGTTTAATTGATACAGATAAATTATAAAATCTATTTTCATTATATAAATTAATTTTTAATAATATATTATAAATTTTATTATTTTTACTCATTTACTTATTATTAAATAATAAAAAATAATATAGCTTTGTACTATATGATTGTATGGATAGAAATTTCAGACACCAATACTAAGAAGATGTATATAGCAATTTGTTATTTTACACCTATTAATTCTACTTTTTATAAGAAAAATAATCTAGATAAAAATTATCCCTATAATAATTTAGAACAAGATATTTATAATTTGAAAAATGAAGGTAATATCCTCCTGCTATGAGACTTTAATGCTAGGACTACAACTAAACATGCAACTAAACAAGCTAGATGAGTCCAACCATAATCCTTTATGGCTAGATGAGGACCTTGTTTTATCTAATAGCTACAAAAGAAGCTCTGAAGACCTAATTGAGAATTTGTTTGGTACTGAGTTGGTTAAGCTCTGCAGCTCTCAAGACCCAATAATTTGCAATGGAGTAATGAAGTGGCCAAACTCCAACCAAATGAGTTGTATTCATGGGTTAGGTAGTAGTGTTGTAGATTATGTGATATTTGATATCCCTGTTTCCAACCAAATAACAACTTTTGACCTTTTAAATGACCATGAGCCTGACTCTGATCATAAACCTTTAACCCTAACTCTAAAATTTTCCATGCATAAGAGAACCATTGAAGAGAATTTTGATAATCAAAGGAATTTTCACTTTGACAAAAGTAAAGTTGACATTTTCTTAAAGGATTTAAATAGTAAATTAAAACTCCTAACTTATAAGGACAAC
>JASDQU010354128.1:0-12060 GCA_032191745.1 Picea mariana
GGGTGGAATGAAGAACTGCACTATGTCATAAATACAAAGGTTGTATCTGTACATTGGAAATCTCTTCCGTTGCACTTCCAATGCCAAATCCCCACAGGCTGCCCCGCACATTAGATTGTTTTAAGTTGCCCGTTGTTTGTATAGAATTGTGCAAAAGCCATAGGGCGTTGTTTGTGTAGAATTATGCATATGGATTCTTAATTTGAATTGTGCAGCGTTGTTTGTACAGAATTGTGCAAAAGCCATAGGGCGTTGTTTGTGTAGAATTCTGCATATGGATTCTTAATTTGAATTTTGCAGCGTTGTTTGTACAGAATTGTGCAAAAGCCATAGGGCGTTGTTTGTATAGAATTGTGCATATGGATTCTTAATTTGAATTTTGCAGCGTTGTTTGTACATAATTGTGCATCTGGATTATTAATTTGAATTGTGCATAGGGTGTTGTTTGCATAGAATTGTTAATTTGAATTCTGCATAGGGTGTTTTGTTTGTATAGGGTGTTTTGTTTGTATAGAATTGTGCATAGTTCTTCATTTGGTCTTTCTTCTTTCTTCATTTGGTCTTTCTTCTTTCTTCCTTAAGTGATCTTTTTTTCTTCGGTTTTGGTTAAAAAAATCCTAAATGTGATTAGATTTATGGAGAGAAAAAAATATTAAATATTATATTTTATTTTTATATTATTAATTTTAAAAATATAAATTAAATTTTTATATATTTTAAAAAAAAATAGTAATTCTATTAAAAATAAATAATAGTAATTTTATTAAAAATAAATAAAATTGCATCTGTATATGACAAGGCATTCATTTAGCATTTCTTATTCCTATGGAATCTGCAGTCTGCTTTTCAAAATTTACAAAAATGGGAGGCTTTCTAACAAAAAGGAAAAAGTCTGTCTGTATAAGAAACTATAGTATCCTGGACATGTCATAGTCTATACATTCCAAAAAGAGCAAAAAAGGCTTTTTAGTCAGGGGGTTCAAGGGTTGTGAATATATTACCTCTTTAACAGTTTGTTGTTATCGATCCCGTAAACATGTGAGGACAAGCCAATCTTTGAGAGCTGGTTTACTTGTTGGTTATGGATCTGTAAACATGTGAGAATGTAATATGAGTGAACCTTGCAAAGAGTTTTTTTATTTTTTTCAGAAATGAAATCAAAATGTATGAATGTAAAATATGTCTGCTTTTCATAATTTGGATAAGAAATAAGGAATTGAATTTTTATATATTCATAATTGTAATTTTATTTTATTTTTTCATATGTATATTTTGAAATTGTTTTTATGATATAAATATTTAAGAATTTTTTTTATTTTATATTGATTTAGAGGTGTGGTTTACTACAAGATATACAATGATCATTATGTGAATCAGAAAAACTACAAGGGAGTGATTCTTCCTATTGGTTATGGTGTGATTACATTTGTTTCTTGACTTATTAAATTGACAAAATATTGTTACATTACAAAATTTTATCAAAAATAAAAATAATTGAATCTTAAAATAAAAATCTTCAAAACTATAATTTTTTTTTTAATTCTTGATTTCATAGATCTTACTTCTCCATATATCTTAATATTACATAAACTTAATTCATAATACTCTTAAATCCAAACTAAATTGTTAGTAAGTAAAATAACTATTCAAACAATTATCAAAATATATATCATAATTGAATTGAATTTCATATATATATATATATATATATATATATATATAAAACAGCATTCACTACATACTATTATTGGCATTCCAACATATTCATGTTCATCATTAGTTACAGGAAATCCACATAAATATGTAACATAATGTAACAGGGTAACATCATAATATGTTAGCTACTGATTTTTTTTTTATAATACTTATACTAGATAATATAAGTTTTTTTTTTTTTATGAAATGAAAATCTATTGTAAAGAAAATTTCTTTGCTTTGTTTTCTATATTGATTTATTAAACTTTAAAAAATTTCTAAGCTAAAGAATTTATAAAGAACGCAAAAACTTCGAAGTGTTTTTAGAGGACTTTTACTTTGATAGGAGTTGAAACTCCACACTTTTGGTTTCCTAATATCTTTAGGTTATCGAAGGAGGATATGCACTTTTTGTTTTATATCAGAGCGAAGTGAAATTTCGTCTCTGCCAGAAGTGAAAATCATCTTTTTAGAGCCTTTCTGCATAGATACATTTGTTTTTTGAATGGAAGTTAAAGTGAGCTTTCACTTTTATAGGAAGTCAATTTTTTTCTTCAATAAAAGTGGAAACTGCAGTTCGATGGAATAAAGGGAGGAAAGAATGCTCTAATGATCAAATATGCCAATTTCCTTGAATTGAAAACAAAAGTGAGTATTCTATGTTGAGAAAGTGTTTAAAGGTCACTGACACATTCCTTACAAAAATGAAGCATTAGAGACATCCCAAAACTTTCACGAATTTTGTTTCTCAATTTTTCCTCATTTTTTTTTATCACCCATCAAATCATCTTTCACTTCACTTTTGGAATCTTTTCCAAGTTGAAAGTTAGATTTAGGAACTTATGAAATTGAAAATCTCAGCCAGAAATCATTCAATTACGTTGGGTTGCAATTAATATTTTGATTGTTTAGTATTTGAATGGTCTTGTAGGAATGAATGCTCTACTACTTCTTTGAATCTTACTTAATTTACAGGAATATGAATTCATTATTATGAAATTTTAATCCTAGTCTTCTTAAACATGTTGATACACATTATTTTTCTTGTATGAATAGAGTGAATAGTATTATTTGTTATTATAAGTTTTTTTTGAGAGTTACTTGTAGCCTTCGTTGATTTATTGCCTTCATTGCCTGTCAAGTTTGATTTTTTTGAAAATATTAAATAGAGTGAATAGTATTATTTGTTATTATAAGTTTTTTTTTAGAGTTACTTGTAATCTGTGGTTGATTCATTGCCTTCATTAGGGTCAAGTTTGATTCTTTTGGAAATATTAAATTTTGGCTAATTAAAATAGGTAAGTATCTTGAAAACCTTTCTATTATATATCTAGTTGAATTCCTTTATTGATAGATAAATCAAATAGGGATATTATTTCATGTATTAGGTTAGAAATTATGTTATATCAACAATCAATATTTGAATTTAGTAATTTTAGATTTCATTTTTAATATATACTATGCTTTGTACACAGTCAACCACAAGAACTCTTAAGCAATCCTCGAAGAGGAAGAAGACAATTGTTGAAGATGTTGAACTTGAGTATATAGTGATACATATTATCCACTTAGCTAAACTTGAGATCGAACTGTCATGGATATTACATCGGAACATGTCATCACAACATAGATTATAATATTCTAAAATCTTATATGGAATTTATTTCCTTAGATCCTAGATTAATTATTACTATCTTATTGCTTAATCTATGAAAATAATTGAATAAGAAAATAAAAGAACGAAAAAATATACACACCATCCACACAAATGAATAAAATATATATTCTAAGCAACCTGATATAAGAGAAAATTGGGCTATAAGGTGAGGCCTATGCTTTTCTCCCTTTTCTTCAATTATGAAATGCATGTACAAAGAAAGAGACACTCACTATGCAGTTTCCTTTGACACTATGGCCTGAATGACTTCTACAGAATCTTCTACCTCCTTTGTTATTCTCTCAAAATACCACTCCTAGATTCTCTTCTCAACTATGGGACAATTGCAATGCTAAAGAATGGAACCCCTTATCTTCCTAGAATCTTGGTATTTAGCATAGCTCGATAGCCATCTAGGGTTAGGGATTTTGCATCCTCAACCCTCAATTAGTGATAAGGTTTAGGACCTTATAGAATCTGATTGAAATTGCACACGTGGCTAGCCACACATGTGTGAGTAATGGGGGATGATGTGGAATCCACTCATACCATTGTCGTCAACAAGGTATGTCAACTTGCAAGAGAAATAAATTTCACACACAAGCTTTAATTGAGGCGATTTTTGCACTACTGGAAAGGTCTTGATGTGTAAAATAGAGTTAAGGGGATATGAGCTATTCTCACAAAGTTTTGACCATAAAATTCTAATTTCTACCTCAAAATGGATCTATAAGGTTATGGACCCCAAATATCCTAATTGGGACCTACAACTAAAATTGTCCATGTTGTCGTCCTTATACACACTTGCAAACATGAGCTAAGTCTGGCTCACTTAGTGTGTCATTGGAGGCACAATGCCTAGGTTCAAAGCCCACGCTGTTACTTTGACTTGAACCTCTTCCGTCTAGGCTCACTCCTAGGGAAGCCAAGGGGGGTTGTCCCTAGTTACTATATAAGTTTTAGAGTTAAGTTCTAGGAGTTATTTTTAATTCGTTAAGGCTTGGGGGGATTCAAACCTAAGATGCACAAGCAACAATGCAAGGTGCAAGGGTAAGTATGTTAAGAAAGACCTTTTCCTAGGGCAACTAAGACTAGTGCCTAAGATTGGGAAAGGGGTCAAATAAAGTTAAAGGGGGTTTCTTTATAAGTATGATTACAATATTACTTACAAAAGAATAACTTAATCAATTGAATACTAGATACAAGATTTACAATTTGAAGATTCTAGAATACAACAAACAAGCTAACCACTTTACTTATTATGTGTGCATGATATTAAAAAGATTAAAGCATCATATAACATTATCATCAAAGAAACAAGATCATCATCATCAATACATCAAGAAGAAGATTTATGAAGTTAAGCACATGTATCAAGGATGAAGATCAACCACTATTAATTATTAAACCCACAAGTATTTAGAAATTTAGATCCAGGGTTGAGTTGTTAAGCTTTCTTAAGGTTATCAAATTTTATTAAGATTTCACCAAAGCCTCCTCCTCCTATTTCCAAATAACTGTTGGATGCTCAATAAGTGTTGCCACCCTAGCTTCGCAGGTCAGTCCCAAGACAAGAGTACTTCCCGGAGAGGACACATCCTGTGCGTCGTGAGACAGTCCCCTGCCTACACCCTCCGTTGTTTTCCTCAAGTCTCATTTTAGATGGTGAAGATGGTGGTCTAAGATACCCTAAAGAGTCTATTAAGTTATTATATAAGTTAGGTAGACTTTTAGGAGTGTTTAGGAGTGTTTTAAGGATTTTATGACACTTTTTAAGAGTGATTTAGTGACTTGGCCGAAACTCACTTCATCCTTTAAAATGTGTTGATTTAGTTATGAGATTAAGAGCATTAACACATGCATATGTCACTAGATTGCACAATTATATAGCTTGAAAGAATAACAAAGGCAATAACACCTTGCCACCCAATAGAAGATATGCAATCACACTTATATCATGTTCAATAGCATTTAGATAAGAGCATTTAGTGTGAAAGAGAAAAATATTTAGATGTGCATACTTATCAACAAGTTACTTCAAGTATGTAGCATCAATGAAAAATAACACCATCTACTTGTTGAAGCATCTAAACACCAAAGATTATAGATCTAAACATGAAACATAAAGATAAAGACTTGAAATAAGCTAAGCATGCATGAGATCTAGTTAAGTTGATTTAGGTGCCCAATAGGCTTAAGCTAGGGAATTATAAAGTATATTAGATCTAGATCTAGAATATTATAACATTAAGCATTTAGATCATTAACCATAAATCAAAACCCTAACCTAACCTTTTGGGGTATTCCTCTCCCAAATAGGTAGGTAATTAAATTAGCTTGCTTAATTAGAGATTATTGAGAAAGGAGAGAAACAAGAAATCCATGAAGAGGAAGCAAAAGAGAGGCAAGAAAACCAAGAAACAAACAAGAAGAAAGAAAAAGGAAAAGGAAAACAATCAAACTCTAACAAGAAAACAAACAAACCCTACCCCACGTATTAGGGTTTGGGAGATACCTTTTATCTCACAAACCCTCACATCCTAGCAAGAAAGAGGCAAAAAGGGAAGAAAAGAGCAAGATCTAAACTAAACCCTAACTACCCCAAGGCTCACACGTGGGAGGAGGCCGTACCACTCCTTCTCCCACAACTATGAGCCACTACAAGCAAGCAAAGGAGAAAAAGTGAAGGAAAACACTAAGAAATTGAATGAGGAAGGATGAGAAATAACTACCAAATCCTTGGGGGGTCTTTGAGTGTTGTGTGGATGCCTTTGGGTAGCCAAAACCCCTCTCAACCAGATATGAACCTGCAAAAACAAACAAGCTATGATTGCTGGAAATATTACACACAACTATACCAATGAAGATGAACTTTTCTTTTTTAGGGCAAAAAATTTTCTTGAAATTTTTTATTGAAAATTTTATATTATGATGACCATAAGACTATATTATGCTAGCTGAAATATGTATTGCAACAGAAATATAAAGAGAAAGGGAAATAGAAGAAGATTGCTTAAAGTGTATGAAAATCTCAAAGGGAGACTCTTCCAAGAGGCACCCTAATGAAACCCTTGAAGTTCAACCTGCAAAATCTCATACAATAGCATGTATACAATGGAGAATATGGAGGGTTAAACTAATAAAGTGAAATACTTGCACCCTATCTAGCTAACCACATATATAGATCTACAAGACTACTCTCTGCAAGATATACTCAAATAAAATACTTTACCTAAGATCCATTCATGCAAACATCATATCAAATTAAAACAAGTTTACCTCATATGTTTGTAAGAACCCAAATACTTGTAGATCTTCCCAAAATCCTCCAAAGCTTCTTTTATTATTGCATCAAGAAAAGGGATCTTGGATAAATACTTGCTCCAAAACCCTAAGAGAAGAAAATGAAAATGGATGGAATAGAGAGAGAAAAAGTGGAAAATCAAGTACCATAACAATAGCTCAAGATATGGTAAGTTGGAAGTGAGGAGAGGGATCTATATATACCTGGAGAGACAAACCTACCTCTCTTGGATCAATGCCAAGTGTCCACCACCAAGTAATAGAGTAGATCCTTAGGCTAGGGCGCACCATCTACGGTTAGATCAATAGATCTAGGGTGTATATGAGTGTGGGAGGTGTTGGGATCACACAAAAGTGAAGTGGGAATCCATGGGATTCGTGCCATGGAAGAGGAAAAGTCAAAATAATTTTTTTTGTAAATTATTAGGAATTTTCCTAGTGGAGGGGGGGGGGGCATAACTCTCTTAGGAGAGCGCACCACTTGGGATGAGGAGAAAGAATGGAGGGTGAGATGAAGGAGAGAGTGTTGGGATGAGGCAAGGAGGGAACATGAGGGGTTAAGGGAGGCACACAAAAAAAGAGGGGTGTCCCATATCCTTTTGGAAACAAACCACCACGTTTTTACCAAGGGAAAAACGTGAATCCCCCTAGGGGGGCATAACTTTTGAGTGAAAAGAGGGTGTAAAGGGTTAGAAGAGGTTGTAAAATATTAGGAGGGTCATGTTATGCTTAGGGATTCTCTCTCTAACTATTATTCACTATTTAACATCCTTCTAACTCATTATTACAATTTTACATTTTTTCCATGTTTGGACTTTAGCAATTAAAATTCTTGTTATAGACTGACTCACACTCTTGGTGGACAAACCCATGGCTAAAGTTTTCCGACTGAACTGAAACTTGGTCCATGGATGTGGGGGGTGCTATTCCATTTCTTTTGAGCACAAATACCCCTATCAAAAGTCCAAGGACCTAGTTTTTGCAATTATTGCTCAAAAATAATTAAACCTCCAAACTTAGGGAAATTTAATTAAAAAATAATTAATTAAAAAAAAATATACTAGACTTGACGGAATTCCGTGAAACTTTCTAAGATGTCTCGCATGGTCATTTACAATGATTCCCTATAATGGTTACCAAAAAATAAACCCACTAGAACGTCGTTCACCACTTTGGAGGAATTATTGCAAGTGTGAGAGAAAAACTCAAGGGAAATCAATAAGGATGAAAAGCCTAATTGATAACCTGAGGATAAAAAACCCTCTTGAAAGGAAATTTCCCAGTGAACCAATCCCAAGGTAACTGACCTAGACATGACTCATGCAGCCCTATTACATTATTAACCCACGCAAGGGTGTGAAAATTCCAATTACAAAAAGAAGTGTTGGGACCAAACATGCCCTGTAGAACCAAAGTCTTCGACAAAAAATGCATATGATGATGCATCTCTTCATGGCACATGGAGTTGACCACCTATGTTGGAGAGGCGGTCAACATCTAGCTCTACATGGGGACGTGTGCTCGATCTTCTTACTCGAGACGGAGAGCATACGAGAATCCACCACCTACAACAGAGTGCTCACCAATAACCAACATAAGATTATATATATACATGATTAAATCAATGAATTCTATATACAACATCTACATAATGAAATAACTAAAGTACAACATCAATATTTTACAACAAATGAAATCTATGATACAGAAAAATTTCTAAGTACACATTTACATAATGAATGAAATAATACAAAATTAAGATACAAGGGAGAGGGTTAGAGATATATTATAGAGGGTGTCCCTTTGGACACCAAGTTGCCCCTCATCTAAAGAAAAGTTTGAGTTGTTGCCCATTCCTCGAAATGTTAATGGGCTCACCATCCAAATGGCTGATATGAAAAGAATTCGGTACTGCTATTTCTCTGATCAAATATGGCCCTGACCATAAACTGTCAATTTTTTCGTGCTTTCCCGGTTTCTCTCTGCCTTTATCCCATAACAAAATTGTATCCCCGATCATGAATTCCCCGTGTCTAGCTGACCTGTCGAAATATTTCTTTATCTTACTCTAATTTCTACAATTCTGATCATATGCCTTTCGTCTGATTTCATCTAACTCAATTATCTGATTGGCCTTGTTCTGAACTGCATCCTGCTCTGCGGAAACATCCTCAACTGACTCGTAAGTAGCAAGTCTAAGATGCACTGGCAATCTAGCCTCCAATCCATACACTAACTCAAAAGGACTCTTTCCAGTAGCTGCTTTCTTTGTTATTATGTTGACTCATAATGCATGTTTGATTTTACTATCCCAAGATTTCTTATTTTCACTAACGATTTTCTTAACAATTGTCATTAATTTTTTATTACTTGATTCAGCTTGACCATTTCCTTGGGGATAGTAATCTGATGCATGAGATAAGATAATACCATACTTGAAGAAAAAAGATGATATCTCAGCTGAACAAAAGGCCTTGGCATTATTTTTTACTATCTTTGATGGGACCTCAAATCTAGTTATGATTCTGTCTTCAAGGAAATCCATCACTACCTTTTTAGTTGTTGACTTTGTAGGAATGACTTCAACCCATTTTGTAAAGTAATATGTAGCTATGAGAACCCATGAATAACCATTACTTGAATTATCATTAAACTTTCCGATGAAGTCCAAACCCCACTGCTGAAAAGGTGCTTCAACCACCACTGGTTGCAAAGGGAGTGCTGCTAATTTCTGCTTTCCTGTGAAAAGATGGCATGGCTCACATTTCCAAAAAAACTGATGCACATCTGAAAATATAGTGGGACAATAATATCCTGCTCTAAGGATTTTTTGGGTAGTAGTTTTAGTAGCAAAGTGTCCACCACAAAAACCTCCATGGAATTCATCCATTAGTTTCTTTGACTCAATGTCATCCATACATCTAAGGATAGCTCCATCAGGATTTTTCCATCCTAATCCATCTCTATTAAGTACATGTTAGGACCACACTATGTACCTTTTTTCCTATACTTTTTGCCATTATTATACTCTTGATCACCTATATTTAGACTCATACTATCACTTTATTTAATCATCCCAAAGGTATACAATGTCCCTTCTCATTACTATACATTTAATCTGTTTTGCATAATATTTTACATTACTCTCGTACTTGACTATTGATTAGAAATGCATTAAGTGTTCAAAGCTGCAGATTAGTATTTGAGGCCCATGCTGAAACACAGAACTGTCCAAGGTCGCTGTTGCTGAAACACAGAACTGCTATATAGCCCGAGGTCGCAATTGTTGAAACACGAAGCTGTTATACAGTCCGAGGTCGCAGTTGCTGAAACACGAAGTTGTCATATAGTTCGAGGCCACTGATGCTGAAACACGAAGCGGTCATACAGTCCGAGGTCGAAAATGCTGAAACACAAAGCTGTCACACAGTCCAAAGTTGCAGATGCTGAAACACAGAGGAAATCGCCAGAACCGACGATGTTGAAACACAAGCCGTTACAGTCAACGGTCAACACAGTCAGAGCACAATTCACGTGGCTGAAATAGCCCGCGAATTGCGATGCTGAAACAACATCAGCAACAACGAGAAGAAACTGTTACACCAGCCGTAACAACAATACCTCAGTCAGCTCCTGTAATAGCATTTCTGTTGCATAAGATTAGGACACCCTGTTCTGAATTAGAAAGAAGATCCGGCTAAAGATAGGACTTAGATACACACTGTAATTTTTGATCAATTGTATCGAAGGGTTTTCCTCTTTAAATAAGAGGAAAATCACCATTCGAGGGATCCAAGTTTTTATGTACTGAATGCTTCAGAGAGAGAGGGACGTACTTCACTTTTGCAGATTGTAATATGATGTTTTGACAGATGAATAAAAGACTGCTTTGATTATCCGTCTCTAGCTTTCCCATTTTAGGGGAATATTGTGAGAAGGGAGGGCCCACCTTCATCACAAGATTCGCCCGTTAGTTTTAGAAGTGTGTTGGTTCAATCTTAGTTTATATTTTGATTAATTTTCGTTTTGCTGAAACACTGTTTTTAATGAATTCCGCTTTGCTGAAACACTACTGAATCTATCTTAGTTTATTAAATGAAATTCATAATTCTTTTTATCAGCAATCTTGTGTGATGATTTTATGAGGTTAGCCAGAAACTGGGTTAAAGGTTCCTGCTCAGACAGGAAGGAATCAAAACACCTTGTTTTCTGTAGATTTCATTTAATTTTGCAAGTGTGCTAGTCAGGGATTGGGTTAAAGGTTCCTGCTCAGACAGGAAGGAATCAGAACACCTGGTCTTCTGTAGATTTCATTTAATTCTGCAAGTGTGCTAGTCAGGGATTGGGTTAAAGGTTCCTGCTCAGACATGAAGGAATCAGAACACCTGGTCTTCTTCAGATTTCATTTAATTCTGCAAGTGTGCTAGCCAGGGATTAGGTTAAAGGTTCCTGCTCAGACATGAAAGAATCAGAACACCTTGTCTCTGTAGATTTCATTTACTTCTGCAACGTGATAGCCAGGGAATTGGGTGCAAGGTTCCTGCTCAGAAAGGAAGGGATCACACCATCCTGTTCTCTGTAAACCTCAATTTCACAAGTATGATAAAACAGAAATAGGGCCTAAGGATCATGCTTATAAAGGAAGGAACCAGACATCTTTGTTCTCTGTTAGATAGAGTTAATTGTTTTCTGCTTACTGTTTTCATAAAAGAGTGTCAGCACTGAAGTCTCTGTTTGAGAGTAAGGGTCCTGTTCTCTGGTTGCAGAATAGTTGTTCTTTCCCATTGCAAGTATTATTTATAATGTAATCCAGGATTCTTAGATTAATATTTAATATCTGCAATAGGGAAGTTGCTTTCCTGTGACTTAATTCAGAACTTCAGTATATTCAAGCAAGTGTGATTAGCATAGTTTCTTTTACTACAACTGTAAGTTGCATTTGGAATTGAGCATATATAGTGCGTGGTTATCTTTGAAATAAAAGACTTCCCTGGGTTGATAATTTATGTTTCACTTGGTTGTTTGAATCAATTAAGCAATTATAGTGACCAACATTTTGGCGTCGTTGCCGGGGAAGATAGCTATAGATTTCAAAATAACTTATGGTTTCTTTTCTTTAGATAAAAAGATTGCATGAAAACCCCTAAGACACTAACCCTACAGGTGGCAAGGAAAAAGGAAAAGGAGGAAGAAAGACCTACATAGACGAAATCTTATCAAAGTCTGAGTTTGCTGCTCAACGACCAAATCTTCGAAAACAAAACTCCCAGCCTTCATTTCAAGCACATTTTGGAATAGGGAAAGAAGTTTGGAGCCCTGAGACAGTCCAGAAGCCAGTAGGAGATATTGAGGACAGAGCAAGTGCAGCAGGGGAGCAGACAGAGGAAAACATGGATGAGTACAAT